>JAFFJZ010000100.1:0-310079 GCA_018340375.1 Gonatopus flavifemur
ATCTACTAAAAACCAATAAATAGGGGAATTAGTTATAAAATATGCCGTCCTGGATGGGAATCGCCTAGGACGTGACAATTCCCTCAAAAAAACCTTAAGAATTCTTGTTAGAATTTGGTTCTACACAACCATTTTCACTAAATTATGTTCTATGTTGCATCAATAGGTTCGTTCGTTCTACGTGCTCTAAGTTGCTCCAACTTGTACTGAACCAATCAATTTGTTTTTATAATTGAAAATAGCGAATCCAAAATACTTGAAGCAAGTTGAAGCGCACTAAACGAACTTGGCTAATGGTATAGAATTTGTGAAGAACCAAATCCTGACAAGAATTCTACAAAATTTTCTATGTGGGTATGTCTCTTATCATGATTTATTTTTGACTTCTCAGTTCACTTTTTTTTTTTTAAAATAATAACAGCTCGCTTTTAAGAAAGTTTTTTTTTTCTTTAATTTTTTTTCTCTTCCAAAAAGTGTACTTCACAAATCTATTGCGGTACCCATCACTAGATCATGTGGAATGACAAAAACAAAATGATTTAATTAGTTGATAAGTTTTGCAGGTGAGGACGTCAAGTTCTGCTTTTTTTATTGATTTTCAATTTTTGACAACACTTAGAAGGAAAAATGCTGATTTGTCATTAAAAAATTGGAAATTTTGCTATTTTAAAATACCTTAACATTGAAAAGAATGAAAATAAAAACTCGATGTTATTACCTGCACAAACTTATCATTTGATGAAATCATTTTGGTTTTTTTATTTCAGATGATCCAGTGATGAGTTATAAGGGGCGCCGCTTTCTTCTAGACGTCCGCGGAGAGTCACTGTCAATGCTTCATTTTTTCATAAAAAGTAATGAAAATTCCACAGAATGTCCTTCATATGTTCCTCTGCAGTCACAGAATTTTCTCGAGCAGTTTCTGGAATTTTTAAGGAAAATATTTATATTAGGATATCTCCATTCAATCCAAGAGTCCCCGCAAAGAGCTTCCGTTATGCCAGTGAACATGAATTCATTTTCAATACTCTGTATTTAAAATGAACTCTTGATGACTAACTGAATATTCAGGAAGAATTGATATTGCGACTCTGTGAATAGTTCTTCGGGCATTTTGAAATCAAAGTATTCATAATGAATTTATGTTTACTGTCGGGAACTTGTTTGAGTGGCCTTTGACATAACGCCCGAAGAGACATTTCAATGTTCGTGAAAGATTTGACAAACGTTTGTGAATCTAAAAATCAGCTTTCATAAACCTTCAGCACGATCTATACAGATCTAATCTGAACGTTCACTGAAGCTTCATGTTCTCTTCGGGACTTGATGAATTGAAACTAATCATTTGTTCGGTTTGGTCATGTACTTCATCATTGGAAAATTATTGATCGTGTTAATGAAAAAGCTGTATCTGGAAGCCCATTTCTAAAATATTATACCACTCAATATGTTGATACTGTCCAAATTCCTTTGCAATTGGTTGGAAATCAGATATTATAGATTCGGAATATAACGATACAGACGTTATGGTTCTTTCGCCTTATGTAAATCTGTTTCTTCTTTTCTGAATCTTCTTTTTATGAAATCTTCATTCTTTTCAGATCTGTAGCCGATAGATTTGGAGTATGTAAAGACACTGTGTGGCGATGTGTTTACAAAGTGGCGCGTTTATTAGCCCAAAATGTACATACTTATATTCGATGGCCAAATCACAATGAAATCGTCCATGTCCAGCAAGGATTCGAAATGATATGTGGTTTCCCAGGAGTAGTCGGTGCCATAGATGGGTGTCACATACCAATTAGTGTCCCAACTGAAGATTCAGACAGTTATGTGAATAGAAAAGAATTCCATTCGATAATCCTTCAAGGTATCTGTGATCACCGTCTGAAGTTTATTGATGTATTTGGGGGTTATTGCGGCAGTGTTCATGATGCAAGGGTTTGGCGAATGAGTCATATCAAGGAATTGATAGATGCTGATGATCGCAGATATTTCCCACAACATGGACACCTTTTGGGTGACTCTGCGTATCCCTTATCATACCGTCTGATAACACCATACCGGGATAATGGACATCTAAATAACGTTCAGAAGAACTTCAACATCAAATTATCAAAAACTGGGGTTCTTATTGAAAGGACATTTGGAAGACTGAAAACCAGGTTTCGTAAATTGAAATACGTTTATATGTACAACACCGCTATGATTCGTCTCATTATATTGGCGTGTTGCATATTACATAATATATGTATTGATAATGAAGACGAACCACTAAACGACTGTGTAAGTATTAATGAAGAGAACGTGAACGAGGAAGATGATCTTATTATGAATGCAGATATAAAAAGAGATATTATGGCCCAGTTACTAAGATAATTTTTCAATTTATTGACGTGATAGAACAATATTTTCAGAATGTAATTTATAATTATGACATGACAACTTTAATGGTTGTCCAAAAGAAATTTGTATAATACTATTCATTATAAATCTTCAACTACTCAAGTATTAAAATCAGGGGCGTCAATACATTTTTTTCACGAGGCTTGGTTATGCAGTCACTGAGAAGACGGGAGAGATAGAAATTTTGATCATTTATGTAAAAATTATGATAAATAAAACTGTATGAATGTGAATTATTATTGCGTTTTTATTTTGAGTTATCAACCTCACCATAAACTCAATAGGAATATGAAGATTATACTGCAAAAAATGATAAAAAAAACTACTTACATTGAAGTGAGTTATCCATGTTATATACTCGTAAATCGATATCTCATTTTCAAACACTAGCACTACAGATGAGTTTGTGTAGTATAACTTTGTAAAAGAAATTTTTTCAGAAATTCATGAAGAAAGTGAAACCTGGTTCCTCCAGGACTACCAGAGCAGTAATGTTGCCTCTGATTGAAATTGGGAAAGGAAAAGAAAAATAGAAGAAAACTGATCATTTGTTATTATCTGCTTTTTTTTATTTATAAACAGATCTTATGATAATGAACTATTTGTGAAATTCATTATTTTGGCAAAAAATAAATGACTTTTATGTATACAAAACATCCTTTTGTGATTCATGAATCTGTGAAATTATTCATTTCAGTAGAAAAATGTACTTTTATGTTTATACATTGTGTGTCCAATTAGAAAACTTCCTATAAATATTTGAATAAAATTTTCTAGATTGCTTTTTTGTCTAAAAAACAGGAAATTCGCCATGCTCAAATGGTTCGTCAATTTTGAGGTCTGGTTTATCTTATGAATAGGATTCAACATTGACTATTTCATGGTGTATGTATACATATATCTAATTTTTCTAACAGACGATTTGCTTCTATTGTCTCGAGAACTTCGTTTTACTCGAGTGCAGTTTGTACATGAGTGTTTTTACTTTGTAAAATTCATGAGCTATGTAAAATAGCTTCGGGCTTCACGGAAGCTTACACTGTGATCTATCGGATTCAAACCCTGAATCTGCATAACTCTTAGACTCAATTTCTTGAAGTGAAACAGAAGTTAAAGAAATTAACTTGAGATTTGCCAAAACTGGCAATTAATTTTGATTATATTTTCATTCTTCACTTCTTCTGAGTTGAGAAAGGTCATTAAAACAACTGATAGAATAATGAGCTTGATATCACATGTGATTTACGCATTGTAGTCTCCAAGTACTACTGAAATTTATTATACTGAAAATCCCATAGAGTTTCTCAAAATGTTGATTCGATCCAAATGTATTATTATTGTACTTTTCATTTCGATTCACTCATGGCCCCACTATGAAATCTTTAGAATATCCCATTAACCTGACAGATTATTCAAAATTGACATTTCTATATACTATATAATTTTTTGTGAAATGGATCACTCAAACATCAATCCGTACGATTTTCACGTTTCAATCACAGAGATTCTTAAAGCTATATCACAGTTACGCAGAACAATAAACAAACATCGAATAAACAATAGTAAATCCAACATCAAACATCATTATAGAATGTCAATAAATTACTATATTGATATTCCTTCTCATCTCTCTTATATATTGAATTAATAATGCGATAGTGAATCATTGTTGTGATACTTCATCGAATTGAAGGAGAGATTTTTCATATAAAGCAAGAAATTTTTCTCTCATTCTCAAATTTTCTTTATGATGAAGATTTCTCTGCTCTAAAAGATTACTCGCCCAAACAGGTTCAAATCTGCTTCTCCTCCTTCGTCTCTTATCATTTAAATGAGGAGCTCCATCATGTTGTTCAGATGTACAAAGTTCATTACCCAAAAGATTACCTTCGCTGTTCACAAAATCTGGATCATTCGACTGCTGCCTCAAAATAAATCCTTGCGTGCTGGATATTGTGGACAATGGGCTGATTTCAGGTTTCGTGTGTAGTATTCCATGCATCGATTCATAGTATGGCCAATTTTCTTTGCCATTGCCCGTTTGATTTTTGGAATCCCTCATATTTTTATACCTTCTTTTGAGGCTATTGAATTTGACACAACAGTTTTCATGCGTCAAATTATAACCAAACTCATTGAAAGCTGGAGCAACCTTGGTCCACACACTTTTATTGAAATAAGATTTTTTATTGGAAGATTCTTCATTTTTTTTAACCAAATCCAAGAGCAGAGTTGTCATCTCATGGGTCCATTGATGTCTTGTATTTGCTAAAATATCATGTAGAATATAAATAACAAAAATACAACGAATATATTCATATCGTGTACATACCAAATTCACTTTCTGTGGATAAAGTGTTCGTGGTTGCCATTTTGGAATACTATAGAATTCAGGAGGAATTCGAATTGATAATGAAAAATTACATTTGTTTCACCTGAAATTCAAGCACATATTACAAATTCTTAAGAATCTAAATAAAGTTGAAATTTTCACTTCAAATGGTTCACAATGTAGATTTTTTAAATGAGAAAACTGATGGTTTAAGATGATTAAAAATTTACAATAATCACACAAAGGACTTGCAAAATACAATTCGATTATCTCAATATTGAACATCGATAATGTTCATCTGAATGAGAAATTGAAGGTTGAGGTTAATTTACCACTTTTAATTATATATTCGACATATTATATATGCTATTGAATCATTTCAACAAGAAAAAGGATAGCACAGGTGGATAATGATTTTTAACATTGCAAACATCAATTATTAGATTGATTAAATGAAAAAATCCAAATTGTTTACCGGCTCAATAATTCCGTTGGATTTGATGGTGCTTGATACTGCTTGCTACGATCACTTGTGAGACGGCAAAATGATTGCTTGTAGCACTCTAGGGAAATCTGGGGAATTTCACCACTGCTTGCTTCGAGCGAACTCCAAGTAATTGTCGTAAACGTCCAGAGTGTTATTCAGGATCCTTCCGATTGCAATAGCTCTTGCACTGTTGGGTAAACACCCGTTGGACCGAAAGCCCGTTAGGCCGAAACACCGTTGGGCCGAAATTTATTTGACCGAATGACAATAATCCGAAATCTTACTATACGTTATTAGTCGTGTGCGAATAAGACAAAATGTCACCAAGACTTTTTCGAATTATTGTCATTCGGTAAAATAAATTTCGGTCCAACGGTCTCTCGGCCTAACAGGCTTTCGGCCCAACGGGTGTTTACCCACTGTTGCCACCCAGTCTCTAGATCTAACGGAATTATGCAATCACATATCTTTGTTAGTAAAAATGACCAATGAGAAAAAACAAAAGTCGCTAACTTGGCATCAGTGAGCTCTTGGCCCCAGAGGCCATAAATTGGTCAATGGGAATTCATTCTTAAAGCCTCAGGCCGGAGACTCATGCAGGGGGCATAAACTCAATGTGAGAATTTTTAGAATGGACTTCAGTGCCGATGAGGGGAACGATACTCGAACCAATCTCACACAGATACACTAACACAAATGTTCAACAAATCATAAAAGTTTTTGAAATAGTATTAGTGCATTGATATAAAATCAGTTCAGTACCCTTCCCCTTGGAGGCACTGCAATCAGTCTGAAAATGTTCATTTGAGTTTATGCCCCCTGGACTCATGCCAGCGACTATCGCGCGCGACACCATTGGAAGAAAGGAGAGAGAGGATGTTTTCAACTCGGATCTTTTTTTTCTTCTAATGATGTCACGCGCGACTGTCGCTAGCATGAGTCTCCGGCCTCAGAGGCTATATGAATAACTGCAATCGGAAGCATCATCAAAGGGCTCATGTTCCAAAACCCACGTACTCTACAGTATCGGTTTTCTCTGTCTTCCTGATGAATGGAACAGAGCCGCACTGATACTCTAGAGTACGGAGGAACGGTTTTGGATCATGAGCAGGATAGCCACAAATATCTATATTGCAATAGATCACTAACAACCCCATATGTTGCACATAAAACCTGAGTTTGTTTAGTTCAGACCTGTCAGATGGGCATTGCCGTTGAGCGGAATAGTATCCCCACCATTGTTCATATACATACTCTCACCCAGCGATGCCACTATTCCCTAGAAAAATTCGTAGCATCTGATGATTGGTCATTTCTTGTACAACCCGCCAATCATGTTTTCAATTTGGGAAGAAATGACCAATCACGAAAAATCTACGGATTTTTCTAGGGAATAGTGGCATCGCTGCTCTCACCTCCACACGAAACCTAAACACACATGTAACTCATATACATGGGACAATAGTGAGGGTACACTTCCCCTCAACGGCAATGCACATCTGGCAGCTCTGGTTCAGTTACACTCCAAGTTATCCCAACAACTTGCTCCAAGAATTACGATTCGCTATTTCCAGTTATGGAAACAAATTGATTGGTTTGTTAAAAGTTGGAACGACTTAGGAACGAACGAAACTAATAAGTGGCGCACAGAAGTATGTACAAGAAACGTTCAAATGCGCATGCGTTCAATAAGGTCTCGATAAACGACTGAATTCTATTGATTCAGATCAGGGGGCATAATCTCAAATTGAACATTCTCAAATGGATTCCAGCGCTGCCGTACGGTAGTACAGTGAACTGTTTGACATAGATACAACTAACACAAACAATGAACAAATCACACCGATTTTCGAATGAGTGTTAGTGTATACATGTAAAATAGTTCACTGTACTACCATATGGCGGCGCTGAAATCCGTTTGAAAATTTTCTATTTCAGATTATGCCCCCTGGTTCAGATCATAGACATAGGAATACAGGGACGAAGCATGTCGTTGAAGGGGGGAAGCCGTTGCGAGACAGGCGACGAAGTAACATGGCCTATGTTTCATTGCTTATTATCATATCTACACATTTACGAAACAAATATATGTATCCTGGTGTCTATGCTGTAGTCATGCATGTGCCTAATTTTTATTGGCTATTAATCAGTTCCCCTGTCCCTCATCGACTCCACGCCCTTTGTCTAAAACGTTAGTTTATACCACGGTCGAAGAAGTATAGGTAATCCAATTTCGTCCTCCATCTTGTGATTATATGATGCAGTTTTCCAGATGACGCTTTGGAAATGTAGATACGTAGGGTGAGGGAGAAACAAGATGCGACGTATGTAGTCTGAGGGAGAAACAAGATAGTTAAATATCTTGTTTCTCCCTCACACTACCTACCTACATTCCCGGCGCGCCATCTGGAAAACTGCATCAGATAATCACAGCGATTCTAGGGGAAAGAAGGGCAGTTGGACTACCTATACTTCTTCTACCGTGGTTTATACTCCTTCCCTATGGGATCGTCCATGAATTACGTAACGCTTTTTTTCCATCGTTCTTTGTCGCACCAACTTCAGATCAGATGAGTAAGATAGAGAAAGAAATAGTAAACAGCGTTACGTAATATATGAACGATCCCTATATTCCTATGTCTATGGAGGCTTCCGAAGTAGTTGATCCTGATCCTTGGATCTTGATCCGATCACTTTTCAACCAATCAAAAAGCTGGAAAAGTGATCCAAGGATCAGCATCAACTACTTCGGAAGCCTCCTATGGTTCAGATCGGTTCAGGTCTTATTTCGAGCATGCGCGTTTACTTATGTACAAATTTTGATACATACTGTTGTGAGGCTATGTATTAGGTGCTTCCAATGGAGCCTTCCAAAGTAGCTGATCTGATCATCTGGTCAGCTACTTCGGAAGGCTCCAATATTGTTCAAATGGTTTATCAGTCTTTTGTAACCTGTGCGATGATTGGTAAATGATTTTTTTTCTGTCAATCATCGTACAGGTTACAAGAAACTGACAAACCATTTGCACAATATCGGGAGCACCCATTAACGCGCGTTAGCGATCTAGTGTAATATAGCAGGGTATCTACTCTAGGAATTTTTCATGTGTTTCATTGGCCTTTCTATTTGATTCGCTTTTCAAACAATGGTTTCGTTGATTTGTCTTCTCGTTGGTAAGATAGCAAGTGCTCGAAAGGCCATTTACCCGAAGGACAATGATTTGTGGGTCCGAGGATAATTACCAGAAGTTCCTAGCCATGCCCAAATGGCCGTAAACTTCACTGCGTTCGGATAAATGGCCTTTCAGGCACTTGCTACCTTACTTTTTCGTTGATTTAGCCCCCATCCCGTAGAACAATAGGCGCAATCACTCCAGTGTTCTATAAGTATAGAGCTCAATGGAGAACACTAGCCTCAAACCAACGATGGCCATTGAACTCTATAAAATACTGGAATGAATACTACCTAAATCAGCGCGGTCAGAGAGGTATAGGATGCTTCTTCCGATATTTATGCAAATTTCGCAAATTTTACAAACTTTAATAAGAAGAGAAAGGACACAAATATTGAAGACTGCAAAATTTGCGAAAGTTGCACGGATATCGGAAGCATCCATAGTTAATTGTATGAGCGAGAGAGAGTGAAACTTTCCCAATTTTTTTTCTGTCTATCTCTAAACAGTATGTATTAGAAAGAGATATCCTATCTCAATTCCTCGGATGTTTCTGGATCCTTCCGATTGCAAAAGCATTTGGCCCCAGGGGCCATGAATCAGTGAATGAGGATCCATTCTTCAAGCTCCAGGGGCTACAAATGCCTGCAATCGGAAGCATCCTCTCTCACTCTCTTGCTGACAGTTTTCTGACCGGACCATACTATAGAAAATTCGATTCATCAAACATTTACGAGTTCTCTTTGAATTCTGTGAGACTACTTCAAGAATTTCGACGGAAGTCGCAAATGTCTGACGAATCGAATTTTTTTTGAAATCTCTTAAAAACTCTATGTACTCTAAAAAAATTCTTAGGGCCAATCCTACCGACTCGGTTCAAAATTTGAACCGAATTTGAATCCAAAATCAACCAATCAGAATCCAGGAAACAGCACTTAAACCCATAGAGATATTAGAATGGAGGGGGCAAGCATGGAGATTTTACATAAGTGGAAACGTCATCGACATCAACAGAGAAAAGAGATGAGAGTGCCAAAGTGTCACTGTCTTCCATGTGATGACGTAATGAATGAAAGAGAGTGACACTCTTGCACCCTCATCTCTTCTCTCTGTTTATTGCGATGACGCGATCAGCTCGGATGGGGGCCGGATCAACGAAAGGACAAATCAACGAAACCATTGGTTGAAAAGGAAGAGATGTATAATGTATGATGTTTTATTCTTTCCAACTAACGGTTTCGTTGATTTGGTTTTTCGTTGATTCGGCTCCCATCCATCAGCTCCCACATGCCCCCTCTATTCTAATATCTGTATGCTTAAACCTTGGTTAAATCTTGAACTTAGTTGATGAGATTGGCCATTTGAGGGTCACTTTTTCAGAATAATTTGGGATTCTGGTGTGCTATCATGGTAGTATACCCAGACAACACACAAGAACCTCTAATGAAAAAAAACTCTTCCTGAGCTCATTCACAATTCAAAGGATTCCTTGAGAATTCTGAAAAACGTTCGATTTGTCAGACATTTGCGAGTTCTCTTCAAATTCTCGAAGAAGTCTCAAAAAATTTGAAGAGCGTTCACAAATGTCTAATGAATCGAATTCTTTTTGGAACTCTCCAAGAACTCTAAAGTCCTCAAAGGGTACCGGAGGATTTCTTTTGCCAGAGTTCATTAGTGATCCTTCTGTGCTATCTGGGTAAGTACCCGGGGTAATGTTGATATAAAATAAAATCCAAGTCAAGTTTGGCGACGACCTTCGCTCATAGGGCTGTTTGGCGGTGAAAAAATTTGCTGCCATCTTTTTCGGACAGTTCATCATTAAAGTATATGTGTATATCATTGAAGTTTTAAATAAGCACCATAACCTTTCAACCAGCTTTTCAAATTACTTTCGCATTGTAATTGATTAGAAATAAAGGTATCTTGCCAGCCATCACGATGAAAACTGTCCGAAACTTTTATGGCAAGCGTTTGCGCATTTCTAACCCCCCAAACAGGCCTATTGGCTATAGTCACAGAATTCATGTATTGCTCTCTCTCTCTCTCTCTCTCTCTCTCTCTCTCTCTCTCTCTTTTTTCAGCATTCCATTCTCAGTAGAGATTTCCTATGATTCCCCTCCACTGTTCTTATTCCAGAAAGCACAAAAGATCAATTTGAATTTATAAAGCCTTCTCAAAGACTTCTTGAATAGTCCCCATCATGCTAATCAATATATGTATTCATTATGAATATTTAGAATTCAAAATGAAAACGTATTAAATGCCCGAACAATTCATTATGGAATCTCGATATGAATTCTTTCTGAAAATTGAGTTGTTCATTAAGAATTAATATTGGATTCAAAATATTCATAATGAACACATATTGATTAGCATAACGGAAATTCGTGTGCTGTATGGGATATTTATATAATTTGCTCAAGGTGGAATTATACGCGTGGATTTTTTTGGTTGCCCTATGAGAATTGATCAATGAATATCGTGTACCATCCTCGGAGCTTTGAACCCTGCATAGACACCTCAATTATTTTCAAAACAAAAAATCATTATAAAGGTGTCCCCTGGTTGATTTTTCCCCAGAAAACTACTAGATCGTTTCAACCGTTTCACATAATAATTATTCAATTAATTACAATGATCTTTAGATCAAAGAATTCAGGATAAATCAAAGAAGCCGGCTCTGGTTTCAAAATAATTGTACAAAAGTTATATTTTTTATAATATAAAAAAAAATAAATGGAGGTTTCCAATTGGCTGACAACGAAATTTCTTTCTAATCAATTATAATGATTTAGTTGAACAATAAACGGACCAGATTAATTCTTGTTTGATTAAATCTGAATGTTTTGATCCGAAGTTTGATGTAATTAATCGAATATCGACCTAAAACGGTTGAAATGATCTAGTATTTTTCTAGAAGACAAATTGACCAGAGCACTCCCTTATTATTAAAATATACTGGCCAATAGAAAATAGCTCGTGCCTTTGCGCCAATATCTCGTTAACCCAATCAGAAAATTTGATTTATATCGATATCGACTCTTAATAATGAAGGAAAATTTCCCTCCATTTCACTCTATTTGAAACAGCGAAACCACGCGGACGCGGAACATGGACAGCATGGATCACGGCACACCGACCAAAGAAAAAGACATGATGGTAAGTTTATCATTCAAATATGAAATATAATTTTATAAATGCACCGAATTAGGTGTACGTAAAAAAAATTCGGAATCGTATATTGTTCGACAGCTTGGTTGAAAAGTACAGCAGTACACAACCTCTGTATTCAACCAAAGTTGCGAACCATTCACAATTCCAAGTTTCTACACCCTGTTGAAAAAGTCTTATAAATCCTCATATCAAAGTGTTATTGGATTATATAAGTTTTAAAAAGTTTTTATCAGTCTATATGCGGTTTCTTTCCTAGAACTTATGGGTTTTTATGATTTCATATAGGGGGTAAAATTCGCCAAGTGTTCCCACCTGAAAATATCAATCTCATCAATGTTGATGAAATTCCATGAATTTGTTGTACCAGTGACCCTCTTCAAATTGTGTTAACACCAGGTTCCTAGGAAGTCAGGTTTTCGTGGTACAGGGGTTTAAATTTTCAAGATTTTTTTGATCTGCGTTTTTTCGGAAAATCATCATCCTCATTAATTCCATTTAATGAAAATATGTTATCATTGATATTGTTTGGATTTTTTCTAAATTTTACGATAAAAATACTTTCATTCATGCAGAAGGAATATTTCACATATAAATTCGATTTTTAAAAGTATTTTTGCATTCTTCGGTCACTGCGCCCCTTTTGATATTGATGAAACCTTGATAAATCGGAAGCTCGATTCCTGAGCTTCGAAATCATACAGGTTTGAAAATGGGACGAAGAAATTCCCCCAAGGTACAGAGTTCCAAGTGTGTACGTATCGTACCTTGAGTACGTGACGATCACACCATCGATTTTCAGTGTATTGTTTTATGAAAAAAGTAATTATCAAATTTATTTTCTCAATTTTGCCTACCACATTGCTCATTACAACCATCTAGATTACCCCTTTCAAATGAATAATTGATTCACGACACACGGTTGAAGAAAACACGTCATACTTTATTAGAACATTATTGTAATAATTAGTCATACCAATTTGTCATCTTGGACCCATTAAATTTCTTCTTATTGATAATCAATTTTTATGGAAACGCGGCTACTGTAACTGGTAAAAGTAACTGTAAGTAGTGACTTTCTTTGTACAAGTTATAGTACTCTGATTATTTACAAAATTGAATTATTGCCACATAAATGTACAAAATGATATCAAACAATTTGCAGTATTTATAATTATCAATCTTCTGATCCTTCTGAAAGGTTGTTCCCATACTCTAATTTTTATGCCTTCTTCGGGTCTTTGGGAATATATCATATTGCACTGCCGAAGAGTGAGTTTTAAGAATAAACGATGAATGTTCCATAGGTATTACACAATGGTATTTGAGAGTTCCTGCTATCGTTTTTGCAGATGCAAATCGTTTTTCAAGCGCTTTCGTAGCCTCTATATGAGTACTCTTTGGACTGAAAAAAATTACAGTTTCTTTCAAATGTTCTTTAGCCCACTGATAAAGAGCATCCGCAGTCAAAATTTGATTTTCATTTGATGATGCAGACTTGCATGTGCTGCAAGTCTCTTCAAATTTCCACCAATACCGTCGCAAGGTCCTTTGCCATGTGCACTTGCATGAAAATGCCACTCAGCCGCAATTCCAAAACCATGTTCATGATGTCGGAGATTTGCAAAATTATATTTATTTTTGAAATGTTGCGATGCTCCATCAGTGAAGTAGAAGATTTTTTCACATTCAAAATTATCTTGCAAATGCTTTGTAATAATTTTTTGAAATTCATAAACAGCTACCGTATCATGCGTCAGATTATCAGACAAAATTACTATACTGCGATGTCTTAACTTATCTGTTCTGTAATAAATTACTGTTGTGAAAATGGTAACTTGGTTGTTATTCCAATGAAACGATTGAATAGCATTATGAGCAATAAATGCATAGTTTTCAGCAAAATCACATGTAACTATGAATTCTCCGGCCTTCAAATTATCCTTGAGATTCTTAAGGAAGGACGATTGCTCCTTTGCTACAAAAGCGTGAGATTTCAACTTATGTAATCGTTCACAGAGATCCTCCTCGAAATCTCCTGCGTCTGCTATTTCAGTTCCCAAAGTGATGCGATCAGTTTGTTGCCAAATTTGATATTCTACTCTCTCAATGTACTGGTCTGTAAAATTCGATTGAAGAAAATCCTTAAAATTGTCTATTCCAGGACACGCTAAACACTTGTCCAGATAGCATTCAGAAGTAGGATTATCACATACAAGCATTTCAATAGCATCATGGTGAGAAGTCATGGGGAAATCTGTCGCAGACGTTAGTTTTTGTAAACTTATGGCATCTAGCATTAAATTCACGTTTTCATGATAAACACACACGCATACGGTATAAGTTCCAGAAGCTCCAGCGAGTACACAATTGCGAGGTCTCAGCTGTGAAAATTCCGATAAGCTGACATCAACTGTAGGATTCTCCAATTTGAATGAAGAATACAATTCGACAAGATTGGATAAAATCAATCTTTTTTGAACATGTTCACGCGTTTCATCATCAGTTTTGATCGAAACATAATCCTTCATGCCTGGCAATATCCGACTATTTTCATCATCCAAATAAAATGCTATGATGGAATTTCCAATCTAGCAAGATAACCTCCGTCCCCTCTTTGGATTTGGTGATGTTGGAATCCCGTTTTCAGCTACCAACTGTATGGCTTTCCTAGCTTGGCGTTCCGAAGCGTTGAATTCAGTAGCCAATGTCCTTCGTCCCCATGATTTTGGAGCAAGGGTTAGGAGCAAAATCTTTTCTGAGTAACTGGAAGACTGTTTAGATTTTTCTTTGATCTGATCGAGAACTTCAATAGCTGATTCATGATGTTTTATTTGACACTTTCGATTTAAATTCTCAGACATTTTTGTAGATGGTACGGAAAAATCTTCTTCATTTATATCAAAAGTTTCCTCCTCGTTAATTTCAAGGTGTGGGACATCATCCCCTCCTTCGAATAATGTTTGATCCTAAGAGATAGTAGAAATTTCTCAATTATCCCAGTTGTCTCCTCATTAGCTAAGTTCGTTTACCGATGTCCACAGTTACCCCAACTCGCTCCAAGTATTTTGGATTCGCTACTTCCAGTTTAAGCAACGAGATGATTGGTTAGGTACAAGTTGGAGCAACTCAGAGCACGTAAAACGAACGAACCTATTAGAACATTTTGGGGCTGCACTGAGAAGAATGAATATTGGACTCAACTACGCACGACAGTTGGATACGTTCAAATGCAATACTTCTTCGATTCAATTAGATTTGTAGTCGACTCAACTACGAATACTTGAATGAACCTTGAATTCAAATTGAATTGACGAAGGATTGTATTTGAACGTATCCAACTGTCGTGCGTAGTTGCCTCCATCATCTTTTTACTCAATGTATACTGTGTACTTTTTTGATGAATCGAATAATAAAGCGGAACTACCTCAAGTGAATTATTCTCGCATGTATCCATCTGAACAGATTGGACATCGTACAAAGGTGACATCGAAGATAGTACAGTGATGTCTTTCCTGCATCTACTACATATTCGGGTATCAGAGGGTAGATGATGATATTTTTTTCTCAAATTTGAAGATAAGGTTCGAAGATCTGAAGATTTTTTGTGACAGGGATATTGAAATGGATTGAAACAACGATCACCTGAACTCCTTCGTTTCATTGTGTTATTACATGTAGGAAAAAGTCCTTCCTCAATAGAATAATTCAGCAGAAAATCAATCACCAAAACTTCATAAACAAGAAAGTTTCACTGATTTGATATTTATCTCTGTACATTCAAAACGACACGAAAACGTCGATGAGTTCAGATGGGAGAGAATGAGGTTGGTTAGGTTACAAATAAAAAAGAATCAGGTTGCCCTGGAAACATCCACAGTCACTATTCAATTAAAGCTTCAGGGCAGAAGTTTATATGATTGATAAGAATGAATTCAAATCCTCAGTGAATTAGAATCAGAGATTAACATCAAGAATCGAGGATATTTGATTTCTGGGAGTGATTTTCACTGATAATGATACAGAAAATTACGGCAGGATGAATTATCCATTAGCATAAAATATCATTACACAATGTTGGCGTAGTGTTATATTTATACACGATGGTAGCGGGTGGGGGTGTGAGATCTGAGCACTTGAACCCCTCTGTAATTTCGAGGAATCTCGATATCCCATTTCTTAATCTGTATGATTTTGAAGCTAAAGAATCAAGGTTTCATCAATATCAAAAGGGGCGCAGTGACCAAAAAATGCAAAAATACTTTTCAAAATCGAATTTATATGTGAAATATTCCTTCTGCATGAATGAAAGTATTTTTATCGTAAAATTCAGAAAAAATCCTAACAATATCAATGATAACATATTTTCATTAGATGGAATTAATGAGGATGATGATTTTTCGAAAAAACGCAGATCAAAAAGATCTTGAAAATTTAAACCCCTGTACCACGAAAACCTGACTTCCTAGAAACCTGGTGTTGACACAATTCGAAGAGGGTCACTGGTACAGCAAATTCATGGAATTTCATCAACATTGATGAGATTGATATTTTCAGGTGGGAACACTTGGCGAATTTTACCCCCTAGGAATGAGAAAATTGTATAACAACTTTGTAAGTTTCAATGAGTCACTTGCAAAATCTTATAAAATCATATGAAGTCAAGTGTGTGCAAGGGCGTATCCAGGAATTCACTATGCTCCTTCGATCGAAGTGTAACAAAGGACAACCGAGGGGTCCGGACCCCTCAGTTGTCCTTTGTTACACGTCGATTGGAGCAGGATAGTGAATTTCTGGCTACGTCAGTGAGTGTGTGTACTAGATTTCATGCGGTTTCTGTCCACAAAATGACTAGAATTTATTCGAATTTATGAGACCTTTTCAACAGGGCATAGACCTATCAAATTTCTGGTAAAAATCCATGTACGAGAAAAAAATTTCATATTAATAATTCAATATTATCATTTATTTCAGGGATCCAAGGACAACTCCGACTCGGAGTCTGATACGCTGCTGGCTAACATCGATACGAATGATCTCGAGTTTCGTGATGGCCAGCAGCACAGAGAGCTGCAGCGACAGCTGATGGACCTGCGTCAGGAGCAGGAGCTCCTGGCGCAGCAAAAAAGAGACTTTGCAAAGGAGCAGCAGCTCCTGAAAGATCAGTCTGATGAGCTGCTGCTCCAGCAACAGCAATTCCAGGAGCGGTTGCAGGAATGGAACCGGGAGTGGGGGTAACAACAACAACAACAATGGCAGCAACAAAGGAGGGCCCATGAGGCAGTAGGCGAAGAACAGCTGCAACGTCAACAGCAGTGGCAGCAGTTGCAACAGCAGCTACAACAACAACAACAACAGCAGCTGCAGCAAGAGGCGCGTATGGACCTCCAAGATGAGGCAGCCGGGCCTGTACCTCCACTTGCCCCCCTGCCAGAGCACCATCAATCCAAACGTAAGTACCCAATTTTCTTATTATTCTATTCTAATTCCTACATGAATTCCATTTGGTCAAGAATTCTCAAAGAATTTCACCAAATGTCATTCATAACCTCTCGTTCTTTTTAAAATATATATATATATATATATATATATATATATATATATATTTTTGAAAGAAAGGTTTGTTGAAACTTTACAATATTACCTACTTATATTTTCCTTTAATTTTCTATTCAATTTTTTCTTTACAGTTAGAGGTAATCGCGCAGGAAGAAGGGTGCACCAAAAAAAATTTGCAGAGTGGTTGTGGATGTTGGGCAACACGAATTCTCACGGTAGCGGTAGGGGAGGACGATGAGGACAAGGAGGATGAGGAGGATGAGGAGGATGAGGAGGACGAGGAGGACGAGGAGAGCGAGGAGGAGGGAGAGGCAATGTTCGCCTGTAACTAAAAATAAATTTATAAAGATAAATAATAAGAATTGGTAGTATCTGCTTCCTTCACGTGGTGGGGAGGATAAGTATCTCAGATTTGGGTCTCTTTTTCGGGTGGAATAAACTACTCGAGAGGGAGAATACGAACTGAGAGAAACTGAATCATCCCAACGCCAGGAACATCGGCAGAAACGGAGGGAAAGCAAGGGGAAACTACCTTCCTCGACATCTTTCAATATTCCCGAGGAAATGAAATCTTCTCTCCAAACCTGGAATTTTGAATTTTGATATATTGAAAAAAAGCAACAACAACAACATGATGGCGTCCTCTTGGGTAAAATATTCCGGAGGTGAAATAGCCTCCCGTTCGGATCTCCGGGTGGAGGCTGCTCGAGAGAACCTCATCAAACAAGATAGAAACCCAAAGAAGAAAGGGAAGAAAGAGAACATTCTTTGAGTCGGAGCGTGGAATGTTAGATCACTGAGACAAACAGGAAAATTAGAAAATTTGAAACTGGGAATGAAGAGGTTGGGTATCGATGTAATGGGAATTAGTGGAATGAGATGGCCGCAAGAAGGAGATTTCTGGAGTGGGGATTATAGAATCATTCACACAGGATCAAAGAATGGTCAAGCAGGTGTGGGAATTATAATAAGAGGGTAGGGAATAGGATAGAAAATTATTTGCAACATAGCGAACGCGTAATGATGGTCAGAGTTAGAACAAGACCGGTAGGCACTGTTATAGTCCAAGTATACATGCCCACATCTGAATACTCAGAGGAGGATATCGAAAAAACGTACGATGAAATAGAAGAAGTGATAGAATATGTGAAGGGAGAAGAAAATTTAATGATCATAGGCGACTGGAATGCGGTAGTAGGGCAAGGAGAAGAGGCCAACATAATAGGAGATTTTGCGTTAGGAAAAAGAAATGAAAGAGGACGACGTTTAATCGAATTCTGTGAGAGTCATAAAATGGTTATTACCAACACATTATTCAAAAATCATCCAAGAAGAATCTATACTTGGAAAATGCCAGGAGATACAGCAAGATATCAAATTGATTACATATTAGTGAAACAAAGATTTAGAAACCAAGTGAAAAGCTGTAAAACTTATCCAGGCGCGGATATAGATAGTGATCACAATATGTTGCTGATGAAATGTTCTCTGAAATTCAAAGCTCTGAAGAAGAAGAGGAAAATGCAAAAAAGATGGAATTTGAAGAACCTCAAACAAGGAAAAACACAGGACGCATTCAAAGCGATGTTGGACGAAAAATTTGAGGATCGACAAAAGAAAGATTTGGAAATAGAGAGTAGATGGACAAATATGAAGAGGAACATAGAGCAATGTGCAGATGAAATCTTGAAGAACGATGGGATAGAGCCTAAGAAACCATGGATAACCGAAGAAATTCTCGATTTAATTAATGAAAGGAGGAAATACAAGAATAAGAATAGTGAACAAGATCAGCAGACATACAAGGCACTGAGGAATAAAATGATCAGAGAATCAAGGAAAGCAAAAGAACAATGGTTGGAGGGGAAATGTTAAGATATAGAAGTGAGATTACATTTAGGAAAAATTGATGGGGCATATAGGATTGTTAAGAGATTTTTTGGACAAATGAAATCTAGAAGCAGTAAGATTAAAAATTCTCTAGGAAGACAATTGATAAGAACGGAGGAAAAAATAGAACAATGGATTAATCATTCAGAAGATCTATATAAAGGAGGCGATAATATGGGATTCTTAGAGAGGGAGGAAGATGTCGATGAAGAAGAATTGGGAGATTCAATTTTGAGATCAGAATTCGACAGGGCTTTGAAAGAATTGAAAAATAATAAAACGCCAGGCACAGATGGCATAAGTGCGGACCTTATCAGAGCCTCCAGTCAGGGAACTCGTGACGCACTGTTTGAATTGGTCAGAGATATGTACGAAATAGGCGAAGTACCGAAAGATTTCCAGAAGAATAAAATTGTCGCCATTCCAAAAAAACAAGGAGCAGACAAATGCGAGAACTATAGAACGATGAGTTTAACTTCACATGCCTCGAGAATACTGACAAAAATCATATACAGGAGAATAGAGAATAAAATAGAGAGTAGATTAGCAGAAGATCAGTTCGGTTTTAGGAAGAATAGGGGAACGCGAGAAGCAATATTAGCACTGAGAACAGTAGTAGAGAAAAGTCTGGAATTAAAAAAGTCTGTGTATATAGGTTTTGTAGATATACAAAAAGCATTCGATAATGTTGATTGGGAGAAGATGTTTACGATTTTGAAAAAGGTAGGAATTAATTTCAGGAATAGGAGAATAATATATGAATTATATAAGAATCAAACCGCAATAATAGAAATAGAGGGTCAAAAAGGAGAAGTACAAATTAGAAGAGGGGTGAGACAAGGATGCTCACTATCGCCATTGATTTTCAATTTGTATATAGAAGAAGCGATGAACGAAGTGAAGGAACAAGTGCAATTGAAATTACAGATTCAAGGTGAAAATGTGAGCATGTTGAGATTTGCGGATGACATAGCTATATTAGCTACGAGTGGTGCTGAGTTAGAAAATACTCTCAACACTATGAAAAAAATATTACTAGACAAATATTGTATGAATATAAACAAGGAAAAAACAAAATGCATGATTTGTACAACAGCGAACACATCAAGAAGAACGAAAATCAAAATAGATGCAGAGACAATTCAGCAAGTCAAAGAATTTAAATATTTCGGGAGCATAATTACAGAAAACGGTAAAAGCGAAAGAGATATAAGAGCGAGAATAGCACAAGGGAAACAGGCTTTCCACCAAAAGAAACAGTTACTATGTTCGAAGAATATTAGCTTAGCAGTAAGGAAGAAATTCTTGAAGAGTTACGTTTGGAGCACAGCATTATATGGTTGCGAAACTTGGACAATTGGAAAAACGGACCAACGAAGACTTGAAGCTTTTGAAATGTGGTGTTATAGAAAGATGCTTAGAATAAAGTGGATAGAGAAAGTAAGAAATTAAGAAGTACTTGAGAAGGTAAATGAAAAAAGAAGTCTCCTGAGACAGGTCGTGAAAAGAAGAAGTAATCTGATAGGACACACATTGAGGCATGATAGCTTATTAAACACAATATTGGAAGGAAAAATGAATGGTAAAACTCGAAGAGGTAGACCTAGATTGAGTTATATGAAGCAAATTATACAAGATGAGGGTTGCCGTAGATATGCATAAATGAAGCGGTTAGCGGATAATAGACAGGGTTGGAGGATTTCATCGAACCAGTCATAAGACCGATTACTTCATGATGATGAAAGATAAATAAATAAATAAATATAATTATAATCTTGAATATATAAAAAAATTTTATTGAATATTGTTTTGATAAGTTTACAATAAAAAATGATTATAAACCTAATTATTTGATGTTTTTTCTGGTTGTCAATTAACTTTCACAATCAATATATAGTTAAATTCACATTTTTTCCAGTAGATTTTGAATGATTCACTTTGTCAGTAGGTCCGTGAAGTGCAGCTAATTAGGATCTGTGGTATATCTGCTCAATTCTCGTCGAGTTGATCCTAAACAGTCTGCGTAATCATTCGTCAATTGCTCAGTCAAGTGCATCTAATGCAAAAATTTGTGTTATATCCACAGCGCTCCTGTCTTTTTTGCATTTTCTTTCAACGCTTCCTAATGATCATGAATGGTAAGTGACATACAGATTACATCTGCGTCCTTCTTGCTTTTTCTTCATCTACCAGTGATTTTATTGAAAGAATCTGATAGTAGTATACTCGACACAAGGGCCTGTTGTATATCCTCTGCGCTCCTGCCATTCCTTCATTTTCCTATGACGCTACATAATGATATTGATCATGATTGATTGATGATCGATCATGCTGGTATGTAATGTACAGATGTATGGTACACCTGTATCCTTCTTGCGTTTTCTTCTTTCACAAGTGATTCTATTGGAAGAATCTGATAGTAGTATACCTGATGCAATGACTTGTTGAATATCCATTATGCTGCTGTCTTTTCTTCATTTTCTTACGACGCTACCTATTGATATTGATCCTGCTGGTACATGATAAACAGATATATGATATATCTGCATCTTGCCTGTTCTCCCTTCATCCACCTGTAATTCTACTCGAAGAATCTAGGGATTCATTATCAATTGAATCCACTTCGTAATCTGTAATGCCAATTGATAGTGGTGATAGCAAACTCACAGATCTATGGTATATTCGCTTCATTTTGTTTCTTTCTCATCCCCCTGAAACACTACGCAAAGAATCTGATACCATCATCGGATAGATCTGTGATATATCCACTGCACTTTTGCCTTTTCTTCGTTCGACTATGAGGTCACCAAATGAGATTGACAGTGACAATAGCTAGCATACAAATTTGTGATACGTCTGCTTCATTTCTGCTTCGTCTCCAGCCACCTATGATTCTACTCCAAGGAAATGATGAGCCCAGCATGTTGTAAGAATCTGTGGCATATCTACTGTGTTTTCGCCTTTGGAAAAATCGCTTTGATATACTTCAGTGTGACTAAAGTAACTGGAGACCAACTTCAACTTCTACCGTTGGTCAAACTATTCACATCTCTTTGAGGTTTTGTCATGAACTTCCCTCTCTAAAAACTTTTTATATTTCATTGGGGTTTTTTGATGAATTCCCCTTTCTGATTATAAGTGATGATTCAGTTATTGATTCATTACATAATCTTTAATCATCCAATTCATGCCATTTATTATCAATTGAATCCACTTCGTAATCTGTAATTCATACATTCAATACAAAATTTCCACAAGACCGCCTATATGAAATTGATAGTGGTGGTAGACGACGTACAGGTCTATGGTATATTTGCTTCTTTTTCGTGTTTTCTTATACACCTGTGATACTACTCAAGCAATCCGATAACAACTCTTGGTCAAGAAAGTAATAGGCCAATGAAGAAAGACAAGCACGACGAAAATATACCATTCGATCTGTACGTCGTCCACCACCACTATCCATTTCATTTAGGCAATTTCATAGGCAATTTTGTATTGAATGGATAAACTACAGATTATAAAGTGGATTCAATTGATAATGAATGGCATGAAACGGATGATTAAAGATTATGTAACGAATCAACAACTGAATCATCAGTTATCATCAAAGCTTATAATCAGAAAGTGGAATTCATCAAATATCAAATATAATCAGAACGTGGAATCATTCAAAAACTCCAATGCAGTATAAAAAATTTTTAGAATGAGAAGTTCATGACACAACCTCAATGAGATATAAGAAGTTTGAAAAACGTTGAAGGTTGAAGTTGGTCTCTAGGCACTCCAGTTACATTGAAGTATATCAAATATTTTAAATCAAAACTATTAATTCAACAAAACGATTTGTCTAGAGGCAAAAGCACAGCAGATATGCCACAGATCTTGACGGCATACTGGACTCATCAGTTTCTCGGAGTAGAATCACAAGTGGATGGAGACAAAGCAGAAATGAAGCAGACGAATCATAAATTTGTACGCTAGCTATTTAGCTAGACGATAGTCGTCACTATCAATTCCATTCAGTGGCCTCTTAGTCGAGTGGAGCAAAGGCAAGAGTGCAGTGAATATATCACAGATCTATCCGATACTATTATTAGATTCATCGAATACCATCACAGGTGGATGAAGATGAAACAAAATAAAGCAAATATACCATAGATCTGTATGTTAGCTACCAATACTATCAATTTCATTTATATTCAAGAATCCGATAACAGCCTTTGTCAAAGAAACCTACTGAATCTTGTACAATGTTCTAGTTGAAGTCAATGCAGTAGAATGTAGTTCATGTTGTTGTTGTTGTTGTCAATGTAGTTGATTGATGTCTGATTCTTAATCAAATTTGGTCAGATTCAATGGACTGTTCCATTAGATAATACTCTTCATCAAAACTACAAAGACAATAACATTATATTAAACGTACCTTTTCTTACCAGACATCTCTTTATGGTTTTCTCTCTGAAGAGAGATGAAAAAGATTTGGAACAGTTATTTTGGAGCTTAGTTATTTAGTTGAGCTTAAGTATAGTCATTGTCGATCAGGGTATGCAGGGAGGACAATGTTTCATTCATTCACTTCTCTCGGAGCAGGCTCAATATCATCTGTTTCATTATTTGCTCATGATTCTATTGGGAAATAGTATAGATCAGTGGACTGTCCATCAAGGGCATGGTA
Source organism: Gonatopus flavifemur (assembly GCA_018340375.1). NCBI lineage: Eukaryota > Metazoa > Arthropoda > Insecta > Hymenoptera > Dryinidae > Gonatopus > Gonatopus flavifemur. The sequence continues at coordinate 23,697 of JAFFJZ010000100.1, forward strand.
TATCCACTATAATTTTACCTGTAAAGAAATAGCGAATAAACTTGAATACTTCTCAAGCAAGCTCGGTATGATCTTTTCCATCGATTGTCTACGATCCTGATTGGAGAAATTGACAGTAGCAGGCGTGCTAGCGGTTCAATGGTTCAAAATAAGTGAGGAAAGTGAGTAAAAAGTGAGTTTTCGATTGAAAAAGTGTGTGGAAAGTGATTTACTTTAAATATAATTGTATGGTTGGATATGCAAATAAAACAGTCAAATAATTACTGATTGTATTATTACTAATGGATTCAACAATCAGTATCACGTTAACTTGGGACCAGTTGCGGAAAATTAATTGTTATACTGGAGAAAATGTAAAAAATATCATCAGAATGATATTGATGAAGATTATCCACAATGTAAAGACTGAACTGTAATTTTCAGAATGATGAATAACCAATTTACTATGAATCCACCTCATTCAATGGTAAACACTGTTTCATGCCGATATTTCAACAAACGAAAACCTAATTATTGATCTGACACATTAAATGTTCATAAGAGCCATAAGTTAGAGTAATATTAACCCTTCGAGTACACACATCCTTTCACACCTTGGGTGTACACATAGGTGCAAATTCGCACCACGCAACTGTACCGAATAATAACTCAGTTCCTGTTCGACAAATTTGACCTCACTTTTTTCCAATTTGAAGGATAACTGTGCAGATTAACGTGGCGTGGAAGAAAATTCACAAATATTTCATTTGATCAGAGAAAAAACACGAGAATAATTCAATTTTTGACGAAAAACCAAAAGTCTTAAAATGGTTGGTGCGAATTTGCACCTGCGTGTACTTGGACCATTAAAATTGAATATCATAGGGGAGAAATAGAGTAAGATGACAATTTTCGAGAGAAGAATTTGATTTGTTTGAGATTGATTTGAGAAATTGATAACCAACCTGTTATGTCCCACACAGCACAGGAGTTCAAAAAGAAATCTTGAGAACTCATACTAAATTTTCCAAGCTCCAATTGGATTCTTTATGAACTCTTTCTGAACTTGTGTGCTATGTGGGCTTAGAGAATATGTTATCATAATTGAGCTTCAATCTTAGAAATTCTACCAGCATCCATTTGCTTATGTCCTACCAGAAATCTCACACAGCACAAGCATGTCCCAAATCAATTCCCACCACGATAGTCCCGAAAGAATTGCAACAATCATCATTCCAGAGAAATTTTTTTCGTGTTCAATCATGAAAAAATGCATGCAACTATATGAAATAGTATCTTTTGTCTTGCGTGACTGCAATCTTTTCTATTACTACGAAAAATTGAATACTGAAACACATGAACACATAAAGTTATTTAATTTATGCTGCTCAATCAAGGCTCTTTTCCAAGTACTTTCTTGTCAAGATCTCGATGAAATTAATTCAAATGTCACTAGAAATATTCCACTTTCTCATTTAAATTAATTTCTGCAGTCCTTCAATAATTCCTTGACGTCCCACACAGCACCCTGGTAATGTTGAATTCCTGAAGAATTCTTAATGAATTCATCGTTGGATTCCTTGAGAGTCCCCGGTATGACAGTTCAGAATCAGTTCTTTATGAAACCCTAGTATTCAAAGAGAACTCTTGCAGAATTCTCAAGATTTCATCATGAATTCTTTTGGAACTGACTTACTCTCTAAATTAGAAAGAGTCAGATTCCCACTCGAACGAGAAGATAGGTTCCCTTCTGGCTGCCTAAAGAGTGAATTATCACTCTAACAGAGTGGAATTTCACTCTTCAGGCAGCCAGAAGGGAACCTGTCTTCCCGTTCAAGTGAAATTCTGACTTTTCCGTATTTAGAGAGTAAACAGAGTTTATTTGGGACATGCTTGTGCCGTGGGGGTTTCTAGAATTGTTTCCCCCACTCCCTGATACTCCATGATCGATTTTCACTTCCTTGAATTTTCCCTGACTTCCCAGAAGTGGGCATTCTGGGAGGAGGTACAAGTGATACATTGTGCATAACTGGTGAAAAACAATAATACCCATAGAAATCAAATAAAGATCGATTCGTGTGGTATCGTTCTATCACTATAGGGCCCCATCGGGGGAAGTCTCTCCATTCCCACACAGCATTACAGTCCCAGAAGAATTCTCGAAGAACTCGAATCGAATTCTATTCGGAGAGTTTTTGATTTGTTATAAATTTCAGAGTTTCACATTGTAAAGAAAGGGGTGTCAGAATCAACACCGCATGGATTCTATAGGAGTCCACCCCGAAATTCGATGTTATAATAACACCGCAAAGTGTTAAAACAACACCATTGGGGGTGGACTCCCTCTAATACCGCCGTTTTTCTTACAGTGTAAGAGAATTCAGGAGGAATTCTTTTTCCATAATTCATTAGTCCTCTAAGAGAACTTATCACCCACGAATTTCATGTTTTGAATAATTCATTACTTTTTATAACAAAATCAGGATGAACATATGGAACAGTACATAGTGAAAGAAAATAATGAGACGTTGTTAATTCTTTGTCACTCTTTTTTGTCGATCAGTTGTTCAAACAATAATTCTTTTTTGAACAACCGATAAGAAATTCTCTTCTGCAACAGAACATCAATTTGAAATCTCCATTATGCATATTAATTATTTCAATAATTGCATTCTAAGAGTACATTTGAATATACCCTAGCATATACATATATTTTTCACTCAACAAGTTTCTCCCAATTGTACGCAACTTGCGGGCAACATTTTCACCGAATATCCAATCATTTCACTCTCAGAAAATCCCCCTCAATCCACAGGTTTTTGCAAGCGATGTGAGCGTGAATTCATGAAGAATTCGAACAAGATATGCACTAGATCATGGCGCGCGATTTACGAGCAACAGTATGGATCACAGGTGGGTTGCATGCAAATCACACGCAAATTCTCGCGTGCATAACGGTCTCAAGTTTCGCACGCAGTCAATGTTATCTTGGAAGTTAGTTTGATTAGTTCGATGATTAGTGATATTTCGATTTTTAAGTTTGCTTCTCATTCCTTTCCTTCGCTGTTTCCCGCAGTCAGATTTTTGGTAACACTTTTAATATAATACAATAATCTCCTTCGACTAAATTGAATAACTCTAAATGATTCCTGTGAATCATAACACAAAAACCATAGTACTAACGGAAGTGACACTCGCTTATCATTGTTGGATGAAATATATGACGGTATAAAAAAAAATAATTGAAATTGGACAATATTGACACACTGAACATGTAAAAAGTGAGAAAAGTGAGAATTCACAAAATAAGTGAGGGATAGTGAGGGAAATGGAAAAAAGTGAGAAAAAGTGAGAAAAGTGAGTCGCTAGCATGCCTGCAGTAGCTGGCTGCCCGTCAGGAGTTATGATATATCCGTTATGTTCTGGCCTATAGAATGATTGCGAATCAATTTGAATCATTCCCCTTGAGCATACTCCGTGTGATCCATTCGATCATCTGCCAACGACTCCAGTAGGAGGATAGGACAGTAGCGGACTGTCCATGAAGGAATTATGATGTATCCGATATGCTCTTGCCTCAGAATTTATAAATTTGAATTATTTTCCATGACTAAACCTTGTATGATTTTCTATGATTCGTCTCTGGTTCCGGTCAGAAAAACCACCAGCAGCAAACTATCCGTCACGGATTATGATACATCCGCTATGCTTTTGCCTGTAAAGGAATCTTGCATTTTATGAATAATCCATCATACAGAGCTTACCTGTGTATATTCCAATTTTCTGAATGTAGCAAATAGATTTATTTATACCTTTCTCAAACTTTTCCTGTTTTTTTTTACAAATAACCTCTTCATCATTTATTCATTCATTAATTCATGAATTTTTTGAAGTAATATATAAGAGTATATATAATTTCAAGTTGTTTATTTATGTTTCATTGTTCTGAATAACCTGTAGTAATCTGTAATAATGTAGTCACCTGTAATTTAATTATTCTTTTAATATTTTAATAACCTATCAACACATCGCCTCATTGACAGGTTATATTTGTTCATGTTTATTTACAATGTATAAACCTGTAGTAATCTGTAATAATAATGTAGTCACCTGTAATTCATTCATCTTTTAATTATTCTTTTAATATTCTAATAACCTATCAACACATCGCCTCATTGACAGGTTATATTCGTTGACGTATTTACAATGTATCTACTCTATAGGGGTGTCACGTTCGAGGAAATTTTCACACGAAATTTTTCCAAAATGCTATACAATAATTTACGATATAATTATAATTCACCTTAAGTGAACGTGAACTTCATTTCAAAACAATTCGCCGACTTCACAGAATTATATTTCGTTTGGAGATTTCCTTGAACGTCGATTGTGCACCGACGAGCGACGAAGCAACTCGTAATCTCTCTCTCTTTCCCTCGTGTGTGTGCCTCGGCGTGACCACACAACGGGTGCCTCTTTCTACTTTGTCACTCTTTTTCCTTTCTTCACGCCATCTTCAACCTTTTTTTTTCCTCTTACGCTTATGACTTGCACGATGGCTGTCGCCGAACCTAGCTACAATAGCTATTCACATGTATGCGGGTGCATGTATGTATTCATATATGCATTCGTATGCATGTGTATGTACGTGATCGCCAGAATTCTAAATTTTCATATTCCTTTCTTTTAGACACACGGTTGATTGCTTTCCGCGAAGCCACGTGCCGTGGCTTTCCATTGTTGGGGCCAGCAAAATGCAGGCCTCAGCAGCGATAAGCCACGTACGAAGGCCCATCGGCAGGGAAATTTGACACCGGATTTCCTAGAAATCTTGGTGGCATGTTGAAGTGCTGATTAGGCTGAGAACAATCAACCTCCCACTTTTCACCATAGATTTCCTTCTTGGCCGGCGATTGCCATCGGGCAACCAGTCTTCTCTCAGCCGCGCTCAAAACCGTTCAAAAAAAGTAAGTACCCTTTCTCTCTCCCTCTCTCTGGGGCGTTGTCTCTCATTGGTGAGGATGCCGGCGCTACGAAAGCTCCACAAGGGGTTTATACTTTCCCCTGGTGGAAATCTAAAAAGTGAACTCGTATATCCACCCTCCGAGCTATGAAGGGATGAGCGAAAAAGGAAAAGCTCAGGGCCCTTCCGCTCGGAGGACGGATATACACTGGAGCCCTTTTGATGGTGTCGGTTTATTCCTCCGCACTCATGGGTGCCATTGCTCCTGCGAGGGATCGAGAAAGAGAGAGAAACTCGAGGAATAGTTCAGCGTGTAAGTGCATTAGTTTCTTTTTAGTTTCATCAACGAAAGGAATTGGATAAAGCCTACACCCCGAATAATGAATCATAATAATCAATAATAGAAAAAATCCATAGCCAAAAACAATTTTCAATAAATCAAAAACTAAAATAAGTGCCGAAACCAGCTCGCAGAACGGTGAGTGAGATTCTTCTCTATGGCTTTTCTTTCTTTCTTTCTGCCTTATTTCGCTCTTTTTCGATACTCCATTTTTCTTCCTCCGTCATATACATATATATATATATAAATACATACATACTCATTTATAACGAATTTTTATTGTTTTTCTTTATATAAGCAATTATTGTTGTAATCTCGACCATTTCAAAAACATACCAAGTATACCAAATTTCTCAACTGAAGTGGTAAATTTTCATTCTCTTTTCTTATCCACCTCTACCAATTCAAACAGGAAGGGTGTCTCGATGCCCTTAAAGGCAGAAAACCGAGTTCTATCGGTCTTACCGCTCGGGCCGATATAATTCATTCCAGAGGCCACGCTGGACCACAGTCATACAACGATGGTTCGACGACCTCTCGTGTCGTCTCCTCCACCGTCATAACAGGGAAAAAAATTCATCTACCAATCATTGTACAGGTTACAAAAGACTGACAAACCATTCGGACAATATTGGAAGCACCTCATTATACGTTATTATACTTCTAGCCCCGTTCTTCCAGGTTACAATGTAGTAGTACTACCTCGTTCCGCTAGGTGCCACAACGTTCAGCGTTCACAAAATTCCCTATGGTCTCCCTCCTTCACCCTACGCCATCTTGGTTCATCTCGCCATTATTATTTTGTTGTTCATAGGAGAAGCAACGTTCATTGACGTTCACGGATAATTTGCCAATTCGTTAATTATAAAAGGATGGCAAAAACAGGGGAAAGGAGTGCGGAGGAATTGGAGAATTTAATCAGAGAATTAAAGCGAATGAAAAGAGAGAGGAAGGAGGAAAATAACGGAACGAACAGGGAACATCGGGGGAAGAGAGCGAGCAGAGCAGCAGCGAAGAGAATAATGGCGGTAAGTAGGAAGAAATATGTAGGAAGGTTTATCGAAATAAGTACATTTGAGTATTACCGACCAGCTTATGCTAGAAATAAGACAGGTCGGAAATGTATTATAATGAGTTTACACAGAGAGGTAAAACAAATTATAAGTAAAAACTGATGAGATTGTACGAGAGACAATACATATCAGAAAAATATAAATTACTGACTAAATAACAAGGAATATTTATGAGATTTATTGCATTTCAGATGCGAATATAGAAAATGTAGACCCGAATATACAAGTGGAACCACTAGTCGATGAAATCGTAGACCAAGATCATGAAGTGAGGGCTGACGATATCCTAGACGGAGAACTGCTAAAGGCTTTAGGCGAAGATCCACAATAAGCAGAAAATAGGGATATGAAAACTCATGATTCGTTAAAAAAGAGATGGGATTACTGGTCAAAAAATGGAATCAAAAAAGAGGAGGAAGAAGAATTATTCAAAAAATATTCCAAAACAGGACCTTTGAAAGCATTGGCTCTTAACCCTGAAATTGTAACAACTCTGAGCGAATCAGCCGTAAAACGAGATACATATTTGAAAGAAATGCAAGAAACATTGGGAACTGCCATGGTTGCATTAGGATCAGCAGTTACGATGCTATTCATGAGTGATGAAGAAATCGACAAAATATCACTGTTCCAGAAACTATGCGACACAGGAAAACTGCTATCCGAATTACACTTTAAACAATCCAAAACGAGAAGAGCACATATAATTCCAGGCAGGGAGAAACAAATCAAGCAAGTTTTGGAAAATACTAAAATGGAGGAATTACTATTCAGACCGAATTTAGGAGAAAAAAGAAAGGAAGCGAGGTCTATTAGCAAGTTGGGAGAAAACTTGAAACCGCAGAACAAAAGAAATTACCCTTCAACATCCAGGTCTAATTTAAACTCCAAGGGCCCGTCTGGGAGGAAGCAACAACACCAGGCGGGATACAGAAATTTCAGTTCATTCAGAAGCCAACCATGTCATAGGAATCGAACCAATCAGCCACAAACGAAGTACCAACCACGATTCAATTTAAAGAGCAACCGGGGAAAATAGATGTAAGTAACATTGCTGGAAGATTGAAAGAATATATGAAAAATTGGGAAAAATTAACTAAAGATAAATTCATACTTGCGCTGATTGAAGGTTATAAAATACAATTTACGGATTAAGTTAGACAGCATAGGATTCCTGTGGAACCAATATGGAAGAAGCAGGAAATGATTGATATAACTAACGCTATACAAACATTGGTCGATAAGGGAGCGGTAGTTAAAGTAAAACCGAAAAAAGACCAGTTTTTATCCAGTTATTTCTTGAGGCCAAAACCAGATGGTTCACATAGATTTATCTTGAATTTGAAAGAATTAAACAACGTTTGGACCCACAGTATTTCAAAATGGAAGATTTACGAACTGTAACAAAACTAATATCTCATAATTGTTATATGACAACCTTAGATTCGGCAGATGCATATTTTTTAATTCCAATCCATCGAAAAAGCAGGAAATATTTGAGATTTAAATTTAAAAATCAAATATTCGAATTTACTTGTTTGCCATTTGGTTTGGCCACAAGCCCATTTATTTTCACAAAACTGATGAAACCGGTTATGAACCATATACGCTCTTCAGGTGTTATATAACGGGTTTTTCCGTAGGTGAAAGACGAAAAATCTCGTTATATACGTGAAAGAAAATAAAGCACCTTCCCAACCGGAGTGGCTCGATTGGAAAAGCGAGTGGGTACCCGCTCCTGGTTTTAAGCTCTCGATAAGATATAGATTCTCTTATCTTGCACCCCCAGTGTAGTGGTTAGGGTTAAAGTGAAAGAAATTTAGATGTGGAGGAATTCGTTTAACAAATACCTTATTCCGTTCAAAGAATCTATGGAAAACATGAAACAGATGAGATTTTGTTCATAAACCTTTCTATGAGAATTTCCGAAAATGATCTGAATTGTACAATGAGTAAATCCGATATAATCTTGATTTACTGATATTTCTACAAGGGTTCCCGAAGAGGAACTCGTAATTTACGAAGGTGAACAGATATAATTTTATTACAGATGATTCCACGAGTGTTTTTGAAAGGAAACTCGTAATATACAAAGATTGAAAGTATATAATTTTATTACAGATGATTCTGCGAGAGTTTTTTGGAAAGAAACTCGTAATGTACAATGAATGAAAAACCGAATATGTACTTATTTCAGATGATTCTACGAGAGTTTTTGAACAGAAAACTCGTAATGTACAAAGATTGAACGTATATAATTTGATTACGGATGTTTCTACGAGGGTTTTTCGAAAGAAACTCGTAATGTACAATGAATGAAAAACCAAATATGTACTTATTTCAGATGATTCTACGAGAGTTTTTGAACAGAAAACTCGTAATGTACAAAGATTGAACGTATATAATTTGATTACGGATGTTCCTACGAGAGTTTTTCGGACAGAAACTCGTAATGTACAATGAATGAAAAACCAAATATGTACTTATTACACATGATTCCACGAGAGTTTCCGAAAGGAGACTCGCAATGTACAAAGATTGGACATATATAATTCAATTACGCATGTTTCCACGAGAGTTTCTCGAAAAGAAACTCGTAATGTACAATGATTGAAAAAGAGAGAAAATTCCCTTGGAGTCGTGTATACCGTGTGTATAGAGGAGGAGGAAGAAAGAACTAATATATTTTTTCTCTTTTGCTCTTGACTCACCGTGGTGGAAAAGAAGGGTACACGTTAGGTACTTCTTTCCGAACAAAAAGACAACGAGGTGATGGTTGCTTCTGATGGTCCTCCTGTCTCTCTCTCTTTCTCTCTTCCTCTGGACGAGGATTGAAGACGTGCTGGTTCACGATTAGTTTTTAACGCGATTTGAATGCCAAAAATTAATTAATTACACTGAATTTCACTGATTTTATTATAACAAGAAAACTGATTCTATTCGCGAATCTTGGTTGGATTATAGACTTATTCTACAAAGTCACGTTTCACTAAGTTGCAATCGTGGCTAAGGCAAAAGGAATGATTTTTTTTTTTGAGAAACGTTGCGTTGGAAAAAGATTATCGAAACATGAATTTCCTACAAAAGACCCCGTGGAACCTTCCAAAGGGACACACTTTTACGATTTATTGCTAACTTGAAGTATGTAATCGTCAACTTGGCTTCAATCGTATCCTCGTTTCTACCCTCTTGCGGAAAAGGACGGACTTGTCTTCGCGTATGGAAAATCGGCTGTTCAACAAAACTTTCGCGTAACGAATCTCCCGATTTTTCATTGTCCGTCCTATTTACGTGTTCTCCATCTGGGTGATGGAACACGCCAGATCCTGGCAAGAGGGGTTTTTCTGCCGACTCAACTGCCTGATCAGCAGTGATTAGTCAATTTGGTATTCGGGAAGAGAGAGAGACACGGGCACTTGGGTACCGTGAACAAAGACAGCGAATCCGCGGGCGTTGGACTTTGGTTCCGCGTTGGTATGTTCCCTCACGGTGCCTCGAAAATATGCATCGATGTGAACATCGATGCGAGCTCTGACCTAGATTTCTTTCTTCCTGCTCAGCGTTTTGTTTGAGCGTACGTTTGTTTCTTACATACTATGAGTCGATATATTTATTTATTCATTTATTTTGTTTATACGGGTATAAAAGACCCTTTGGTACATAGAATATACATTATTTGAACCACATTATATATATCATACATCAAAGCATTAAGCATCATGTTAAGCTCGACTACATGCATCCTATATTACAACAACAGTTAACGTGTATAATTATAGGTGAAAAGGACAATTAGATATTAAATTTGACAAATAAGAGAAAGAGAATTCCTAAGATCAGAATGAGATGAAAATAATTCAAGCACATTACTGTAAGAATTTGCTAGGATAGATATCCGATTTACCGGATCAGAATAACCGTGTCTCGATTTATAAGAAATTGGATTGAACAATTTAGGACGCCTCAATAAACGAGAAGGGACATTAAAACGTACAAGTCCAAGGAGTTGAGGGCAGCGAATTCTCCCATTAACAATTTTATACAAAAATGAAAAATCATTGAACAAACGACGTGATTGCAAGGGAGTCAAGTTAAGTAGAGCCATAATCAATGAGTAATCATGACAAGTGACGCTCAACGGACGGCCTATCTGATAGGCAGCAAAACGCAGAAACTTATGCTGAACTCTTTCCAAGTCTGTACAATCCCGAATTAGATGAGGACTCCAAATTTGAGACGCATACTCAAGATGAGGTCTAACTAAAGTACAATACAGTGTTCGAAGTGCAACAGGATCACGAAAATCTTTACAAACGATATATGTATATATTTAAATATGCATATATTTTGAATAATGTTTGGGACCCGACTCCCCTTTGATTTGGAATAGTCCACGCACGGGAATACAGGCGGGAATAGGGGTTGTATTCTTCTGTATTCCAGGAGCGAGATTCATCGTCACGTAACACAGGAATCCTATCTGCGATATATTTAGACGATATCATATGTATCGGGGAAAATCGAAATCAATGTTTGGAAAACACCGAAGTCATTATTGCGACTTTAAAAGAACTGGGATTTGTAATAAATGATAAAAAGAGCCAGATTATCCCGAGTAGATCGTGTAGATTCTTAGGATTGAACTATAAACACGACAGAATGGTGTATCAGATTGCCAGATGAGAAAAGAATTCATATTCATCAAAAATTAGATGAAATGTTGAAACAACAGAGATGTACCATCAGTTTGCAAAACTCATAGGTATTCTGATTGCAAGTTGCCCGGCAATTCTATATGGATATGTATATATAAAACAATTTGAAAGGGAGGAACAAATGGCTCTAATAATTCAGAATAACGACTTTAATAAAACAATCGATATTACAAAATCAATTCGCAATGATTTGAAGTGGTGGAAACAAAATATAGAAATTTCGGGGAATCCAATTAGAACTTTCAATTTCAAATATACAATTAATACGGACGCATCCAAAACAGGTTGGGGGGCAACTTGCAATGGGACAGAATATCATGGGTTTTGGACAAAAGAAGAAATGAATCAACATATAAATTATTTGGAGCTGTTGGCAGTATTGTTAACGCTTAAATCGTTAGACGAGGGAGTGAAAAACTGCGAAATTTTGCTTAGAATAGATAACACCACTGCGATATCTTATATAAATAAAATGGGAAGAGTTCGATTTTCAAAATTTAATAAATTATCAGAATGCATCTGGCAATGGGCAGGAGAGAGGCAGGTGTGGTTGTTCGCATCATACATAACATCAAAAAACAATATTGAAGCGGATAGACTATCTCGAATCAAATCGATAGATACAGAATGGGAGCTTTCAGAAACAGTTTTTCAAGAAATAGTTCGTACATTCGGGGCTCCAGAAATAGATTTATTTGCAACAAGGCAAAACAAAAAATGCGGGAAATTCATATCGTGGAATCAACAACCAGGTGCGGTGGCCATAGATGCTTTCACGATTTCGTGGAAAAATCACTTTTTCTACGCATTCCCTCCTTTTAGCATGATTTTGAAATGCTTACAAAAAATAAAAAGGAAAAAAGCGTCGGGAATAATAATAGTGCCAAAATGGCCCACGCAACCATGGTATCCTATATTTCATTCGCTGTTGAAACAAGAACCATCAGAGTTTGGACCGTCTAAACATTTATTATGGTCTCCTTGCAGATCGCTTTATCATCCAAGAGTCGAACACTTGAGAATACTGGCGGGAAGATTATAAAAGAAGCATTCCTTAGAAGAAATATTCCAGAAGACACCGTAAAGATCATGACAGCATCAATAGCAACAACAACAACAAAACAATACGACGTGGCTTTTGAAAAATGGCAGGATTATTGCGGAGAACAAAAAATGGACAAATTCACGGTAACACCAGAACGGGTATTGATGTTTTCAACAAGAATGTTCAACCAAGGAGCTTCATACGGAACTTTAAACTCGTACAGAGCGGCATTGTCACTAATATCAAACGTAGAGGTTGGAAAAGATGGAAACATATGCAGATTTATGAGAGGGGTATACAGACTCAGGCCATCAAAACCTAAATATGAAGCAACGTGGGACGTAAATTTGGTATTAGATCTTCTGGAAAAATGATTTCCTTTGGAAAGCTTAGAATTAAAACAAGTAACGCAAAAAACGGTAACATTGCTGGCTTTAGCAACGGGCCATAAAGTGCAAACGTTAGCAGCGATAAACCTAGAATACATTTTAAAAATAAACAATGGCTTAGAAATAAAAATACCGGACAGGATAAAAACATCAGGACCAGGAAAATTTCAACCACTATTAATATTGCCATATTTTCAGGGAAGACCACAGATCTGCCCGGCACGAACAGTAGAACATTACATGAAATCAACACAACAAATTAGAAAAGATAATAATCAATTATTGATAACAATAAAAAACCCACACAAGGCTGCAACCTCGCAAAGCATCAGCAGATGGATAAAAGAGACATTGGCTGGAAGTGGCATCGATACAACAAAATTTACTGCACACTCGACTAGGCATGCATCAACGTCGTCAGCTATGGCTAGAGGAGTAGACATAGATACCATAAGAAGAACTGCAGGGTGGTCCAGACAATCGACCACATTTGCAAAATTTTATAATCGACCGATTACCAAAGATGAAAATAAATTTGCAAAAAGAATATTAACACGAGTTGAAGACTGATGATAACAAAATAATATGCAAATACAAATGCAAATGTGATATCTTAGGATGAAAAGAGAGATACATAGTCTTATAAAATAGAAAACAAAGAAAATTATTATTATGATTTCAGGATTGTTAACTCAGATTGAGAAAGAAAGTTACTTTTGTGTTTTGTAATAGGAACGTGGAAAAGTTTAATTTTTTGTTTACAAATATGGAAAAAAAAAAGAAATAAGAGTTTAGTTTTACTTAACTTAAAAAGACTGATGTAAGTGAAACATAAAAGAATGTAATTTTCTGTTGACTAAAAATTGTGAGATTAAATAAACTTCATAAATACAGAATGATTAAAATGTGCTGTTGTAATAATTGGTAGTTAAAATTGCAACACGCTAAACAACTACATTGTAATCTCGAAGAACGGGGCTAGAAGTATCAGTCAAACGAGCTTTCCTGAAGTGAAGTTCGACTGCAATTATACGAGAGCCCCGTTCGAGATGATTACAGCCCGCCCAAATTTACAAGTGAACCCAAATCCCTAGTTGAGCAATTCTAACTAACGCGCTGAAATAATGGCGAGATGAACCAAGATGGCGTAGGGTGAAGGAGGGAGACCATAGGGAATTTTGTGAACGCTGAACGTTGTGGCACCTCGCGGAACGAGGTAGTACTACTACATTGTAATCATCTCGAACGGGGCTCTCGTATAATTGCAGTCGAACTTCACTTCAGGTAAGTTCGTTTGACTGATCAATTATATTTTACATACTAATGAACAAATGATCCACTATTGGACATTCGAAGAAAGAAAAAGAGACAGAATAAATCTTTGTAGCATTAGAAATCGCCTCAAGGATAACAGGTCTTCGTGTTAAGAAGAAACCGATTAATCAGAAATTCCGAAAAGATGTTTTGATCGTATAAAAACTTCAAACGTTTATATTTTGGTAACGGATGAACTGATCAAGTTCGTAGTGTGCTTAATCGAAAGTGTGTAATCGTATTATATCATGAAAGTGTAGTTATTTTTTTGTGACACACAATATGTGTCGAGTTATTGTGCATTGAACATTTTTTCAGGAGGTTAAATCTCGGTTGAGCAGTATAGATACACGGTAGCGGACGACTTCTGCTTTCTTCACTTAAAATAAAAAAAAAACTTATACATCTTTTTTTCAGGGTTTTTTCATATACTTGGCGTCGAGACGCTACCGCGTCTCTTGATATATATATATGTGCGTGTGTGTATACACATGCAAGTATACGATAAATTCATTGAATAATTACATGGAAAAAATTGCAAAAATTTACTGCACGGTAAAACTGAGCATTTTAAATTCTCAAATTGAAAATTGTACAAGTCAAAAGTTAAGGTAGCTCCAGCGTTTGGTGCCGTACGAAGGCAGGGCACTGTAGGATGTTTCATATTCCAATTGAATTTATTTTATAAATAGAGCATCTGAAACAATTTTTGAACAATAAGATGCATCAAGAAATGTTTCAATGATGGAAATAGTGAAAATGATATATGATGCAGATGCTCGTAAAATACCCTTCTATGACCTAAATTACGAATAACATAGGTTAATCTTGATTTTCAATGTTTTTTGGTCGATAGCCTGTGGCATTCTTCCACCTATTCGAATCTCCTTAGTAACATATATAAGTTTCGAGGTTTTTTTGTTAAGATCTCGGTTTTATGCTCTCGAAAATCGTTCCTAAGACTCATAAGCCCATAAGATACCATGTTAAGAGTAATACTTTTAATCTTTGATTTCTCGATAATATTATCGTTAACGTACCTATTTCTTAACAACAATCAATTCTTAAGTACCTCAACTATACTATATTAAATTTTCATCAAGTTAAGATTGATTATTCAAAGTCACTGGAACCACCTTAAAATACGTCAAAAAAACCAATAGGTTTATGTTTGAGAATTGTAAGTTTCTTCAATTATTTTTCTCCGCGTGAAATGTATATTATAATAAATATTACAAGTTTAAAAACCATTGGAAGTTAGAAGCTTGAAGCACCCCCTTGTTATCCTATTAGTGAAATCGATAATTTTCTTCTTTCTGTGTATGTTGTAGATTTTATAATTATGAGTCTAGATTGAATGGATTTAATCAATTCCTTCTTACTCTCAATTAATCATGAAAAACGATGTCATCACTTACGAGTTGTTAACAAAAATTAAATTTCAGTACTTGAATACTTAGGAAATGATTCACAATGATCGGTGTTATGATTGAACTGTTTTAAAATTAAATAGTACGATTATGATTGAAATTCATCTGCAATTGTTCTTGAATTTGTAGAATAGGGAAAGAGCGGATTAAATTCACCAACTGTATGTATCTACATTCACACAAATATGCTTATAATGGGAGACAATATTCATTTGACTCACCGAAGTTTGGGTTAAATGAGACAATCTTTCTTCCAGTATTGATGATAATTCCTTTTTCTCATTAATCTGGAAAAACATTGAGTCTTGTTTAATGACGAATTTCATAATTAATCATATTCCATATGGACAGAAACCGGAAATCAAAGCATAATATAAATTCCTGCAATCCAAAATTTTTTGAAATCCAATGAATTTTCGAAGTCTACTTGTGTATAAAATTTCAAACTTTTTGAAATTAAGAATGAAATTAATGTACGTGGAATTGGAATGTTTGAAATATTGCTAACGAATCAACAGATTCATCTTCATGAATTCATATTGTATTCATAAAGACTTCATTGCATATATGAATCATTCTTTAAGAATTAATCTGCAGGTTTTCAAGGATACTCTACGAACACATTTAATCGCATTTAGAAAACACCCGCGATGATAGTAAATCAGTTCTTCCAGAAGCATATTACACTAAAGAAGGCGAGTCAATAGACATTGCCATCACACAAATAAAAAGAGACAGCCGCAAAGAATGAAAAGAGAGAACAAACATAATGAGATGAGTGTCCTTTTCTTTCAACAGAAAGAATACAAGGACACTCTTCTTGTGATATTTGTTCTCTCTTTTAATCATGTGACGCTTTTACTTGTACACTGGGGGGATACGAACGGTATCCAAACGGTCAATACGTGTAGACATCAGCTCTCGAATTTTATATAAAATAAGTGTGTTGCAGTTCTTCGTTTTTTGTATAGTGATGTGCTAAAGGTGTTTCAGTCCTTGTGTATCTCATCTGTGAAATTGGTTTTGTCGCACATGTTTCATAGTGGGTTTGATGCGACAAAATATTCTACATATTTCGATAATCAACAAACGCCGACATATTAGATCATGGGAGAACAAATCAATTCACAGGTCGATAAGATGGCATCTGTCTTATCTTCACCTAACTTGGAGTTATCAAACCCTACTACGGATGTATCTACCCATGGTAATCATCAGGTGGAAGATGAGACTGATGATGAAGATAATGAATCTTCCCACACACCTATGCAGGAGAATAAAAAACGGAAAAGAGGTCGTCCAAAAAATGTAGATTTATTGATGGCAAATAGAACCAGGACAAATTCTATATCTTCACTGTTTGAATTTAAAGGAAAAAAGAAAACACAAATAGAAGAGAGATGGAAGAAGTCTTTAGATACATCTACCTCGACTTTACCTAACAGCGACCTCACTCCTGAACTCACGGAAGGAAAAACCTCAACAATAACAAATATGAATCAAATTAAGTTTAAAGGGAATGAAAACACTGTTTCAACCCTGTAGATTCAAATATTTTGGAACTCATCACTGAAATCAAAGAGATGAGACAAGAGAATAATGAAAAGTTCAATATTCTAGAATCGAAAATAGATAATAACTTGGAGAATTTGGAATTAGAACTTCACAAAAAAGATACTGAATGGAAGAATAAATGGGAAGAATTGAACGGTAGAATCTCGAATTTAGAGGAATTGTCAAATAGAAACTCTCTCCAAGAAACAACTACGAATACCGATATAAACAAAAGTACTTCACACGTGACAAATTTGGAAGAAAATATCAAATTGCTGGAACAAAAAACAGAAAATATGGAGAAAATCATCGAAGCTCAAGAAAAACAACGTAGGAAAATGAATTTAATCATTAAAGGATTAGAGCTCTCTAGCTCCAATCTGAAACAAATAGCAGACCCCTCTCTTAAAGATCATTTTGAAATACAAGGCATAGTTCTGGATGTAAGTGCAATAGGAAAAAATAAAAAAATTTTAAAAGTGAAACTCTCGGAATACGAAGATAAATTAAATATCATGAGAACAAAGTCGAAGAAATTGAGAGGTGAGAAAGTTTTCATCGAAAATGACCTGTCGTGGAGTGATAGAGAAGTTCAACGAGATTTACGTAAACAAGTTAAAGAACGGAGAGAGAAGGGCGAACGTGTGCAGATAAGAGGAAATAAAATTATATCTGGTAATCAATCAACGCAAGGCATGGATAAAAGGCTCTCACGAACGCCAAGAGGTAAGAGACAAGAAACTATAACGCCAGTAAGTACGAAATTAGACTCAAACTACCAGGGAAATCCATCGAAAGGGTCGGGAAGTACGCAAGCGAAGAATTTTTTATGAGATCAGACTCCCTGCATCTAGTATTTTGGAATACTCAAGGATTCAAAAACTTCAAAGAGATAGGAAAAAATGAAAGAATGGATATAATGTGTATTGTTGAAACTTGGCTCACTAAACCTCAAGATCACCTTAATTTGAAAGAAGATTATAATACAATTTGGTCAAGCGCTATAAAAGAGAAGAGTAGAGGTAGAGCCAGTGGTGGATACCTAATACTAATAAAAAAACACCTGAAGTTTGAAACGTTAGATCACTCTGAAGATTAGGCATTTATCAAAATAGTAAATGGCAACCAAAAATTTATAGTCGGATTTGTATATTTCAAGCCCAGTTTGAAGATAAAAATTCAATTGGATCTATTCAAGGAGTCTATGAAGAATGTCCAAACTAAATACCCAAATTACCAACTTTTATTATTGGAAGATTTCAATGCACGCGTCGGGGAAAGGAACCAACTACCACAAGAAATTGCGGAATTTTTCAATATTCCAGAATCCAGAATGTCCAATGATAAAACCGTCAACTCAAGAGGGGAAACATTGCTTGATTTCATGCAGGAATACGGAATGGTGCTCATAAATGGGAGACTCCCAGGTGACATACCAGGAAGAATTACATTCTGTTCATCAGCTGGAACAAGTACCACAGATCTTGTTTGGAGTAACTCAATTGGTCTTGAAGTTATCAAAGACTTGAGGGTAAATCAGAATTGCGATATCTCTGATCACTTCCAAGTATTATTAGAGATAAATAATTTAGGCAACAATTCAATGTCAGATGAGATAGATGTATCGACAGAGGTGAGTTTAGAGGCAAAAGGGTCAACACTCACTTGGAATCAGGATCATGTCTTGTCATATATGAATGAGTTAAGATTTTCGGAATTGCTATGCATTAATTTCAACATTGAATCAATTGAGAATATCTATGAGAATTTTCGCAAGGCTATTACGTCAGCAGCTAAGGATTCTCATATGTATAAAGAGAAAAAAAACGGAAATAAAAAGAAAGCGATTGAAGCAAATAAGAATAAGCAATGGTTTGACTCAGAATGCCATGTAATGAATTCATTAGTTAAAAAACAGTTGAAAAAGTGCAGGAAAACCAATTTTGAAAATCAAAATAGGTTGACGTATATTGGTTTGAAAAAGCAGTATAAAAACTTAATTGCATCAAAGAAAAGAAATCACGATCAAGAAATAATTAACCAACTAAATTGTACTAGCAGACCATCTGAATTTTGGGCGACGATAAACAAATATAGAAGTGAAATATACAACAAACCGGTGATTACTTTCAAGGAATGGGAAGCATTCCTTGATGGAATTTATGACCCAAGATCTGATGTTAGTTTTGAATATTACGGAGTATATGACCCAATCCTTGATGCAGATATTACAGCCAATGAATTACACGCAGCATTAATTCGCAGTAAGTTAAAAAAAGCTCCAGGGTATGATCTAATTACAAATGAATTTCTCAAAAATCTCCCCGAAAACTGGACCTTATACCTAAATACGATGTTTAATGAAATTCTAAGAGAGGAGATAACACCAACAGCTTGGTCAAAAATCATCTTAACTATGATCTATAAAAAAGGGGAGAAGACTGACCCTGGTAACTATAGAGGTATAGCTCTAGTGAGCAGCGTAACGAAGTTATTCACTAATATCATACGGGAAAGACTAGTACATTGGGTGGAAATTAATCATATCATACCAGAGAATCAATCAGGATTCAGGACGGGAAGGAGATGCTTAGATAACATCTTCACCCTGCAATCAATACTTCAGCTATATGCTGGTAGAGGTAAAAAGATTCTGGTAACGTTTGTTGATTTTAAAAGAGCTTTCGACTCAATCCCTCATAACATCCTGTGGGAAAAACTTTACAAACTAGGAATTAGCCCAAAGATAATTCGAATCTTGAATCAATTGTATAATGTGGCTACAATGCAAATTAAACAAGGGAACCAGTACACTAAAACTATAGACATTACTCAGGGTGTCTTGCAGGGGGAGATGCTGAGCCCTCTTCTCTTCTCTTTCTTTCTGGCGGATATGGAAGATTTCTTCAGACGTAGGGGTCTCAGAGGATTAGACATAGACCGGTTTGTTGATATTTTACTGTTGTTATACGCAGACGATCTCGTGTTCTTCTCCTACTCACAAATTGATCTGATCAAAAAACTGAAAACCTTGCAAGAGTACTGTTCCATGTATGGAATGAAAGTAAATATTTCTAAAACGAAAATCATGGCTTGTCAAAAAGGAGGGAAAACCAAACTTTACCCACGATTTATGATGTATGATGATGAAATAGAATTAACAAAAGAATACGTATACTTGGGGATCCCAATCAGTAGCTCTACACTAGGTCTTAAAGCCGCTCAGGCAGCTGTCATGAAAAACAAAATTGCAATTCAAGGAGTGAACTCGGTGGTAGGGAGATCCAAAACTAATTCTATAAAATGTATTAACACACTACAAGAAAGCTTATGTACATCAGTATTATTATATGGATCCCAAATATGGGGGCTACAATATCTAAACTTTGCAGAGAAAGCACAGATGGAATTCTTTAAAAGAATTTTTCATTTACCGAGAAACACTAGTCATGTTGCATTGAGATTGGAATTAGGAATAAAAAGTATTATGCTAAAAATTTTTAATTTGACTTGGAACTGGTTTATAAAAATGTTGAAAATGGCGGATCATAGATTTCCTAGAATATGTCTTTTGAAACAAGTAGAGATGTATAAAAAACAAGGAATTAGGAACAAATATAATTGGATAAGTATGTTCGCAGAAATTTTAAAAAAGATTGAATATGAGGACCTCTTATTAGATCTTAGAGTATCCACCTGGGAGAATGCCTCAAATGAAGTTTTTCAGAACCTTGAAAATTATATGGTGCGGCAAGATGAAGAAAAATATAGAAAACTAGAATCATTGCACTGCAAAGTGCCTAGGGACAAACTTAACATGATAAATTTTCTCACTGAGAGAGTACCTATTCATATGATTAGGATTTTTCTTCAATGTCGCCTTGCATCCAAATATGGTGACATAAAATTCGTATGCAATAGCCATTGTTATAGATTAAAACAAACAGAAAATTGTCAGATATGTAATCTACAGGAACCCGAAAACCTGTCACATTTTTTTTTAAGATGTCCTATATATCGTCATTATAGAGGGATATATTTGAATAAATTCATAACTGAATACAAAATTGATAATATAGAAAACTTATTCATAGTGAATAGCCTAGACTGTATAAAGGCTGTGAAGGCTATTTATTATTACGTTGTAAATAGCTGTAAATCGCATGCATTTTGTTTAAATGAGTGATTCTGTTCATATCTACACCCCCTTGTAATGAGAAATGTATTTCTTTATATACAATAAAAAATCTATCTATCTATCTACTTGTACACTGTAAAAAATATTTCCTCTGAATTACCCACATCAAAATTGAAAATCACCGTTTCTTGTGGAAGCACTGCGCTCAGCATAGGGGGAATAAATTTTGATTGTAATATCACAACGCTGAGCATAGGGTTTTTACAATCAAAATTTATTCCCCCTATGCTGAGCGCAGTGCTTCCACAAGAAACGGTGATTTTCAATTTTGATGTGGGTAACAATTTACAAAATTCTGTAATATCACAACGCTGAGCATAGGGTTTTTACAATCAAAATTTATTCCCCCTATGCTGAGCGCAGTGCTTTCACAAGAAACGGTGATTTTCAATTTTGATGTGGGTAATTTGGAGGAAATATTTTTTACAGTGTACGTTCAGCCACGGTTCGCCCCCTCTAGTATAATATCACACGGAGAAAACTGAATAGTGATATCAATCAAACCAATGGTATCTCGTACTTAACGATTTAGTGAAATATGGATAGACCACATGTTTAGTATTAGAAACCGAATGCACATACAGTTCATGTCACCATAACAAGTCAAATTAATTTTACTAAACTTGTATTTCATTCGATTATCCGAGCATTGTTATTCGTACCAAACAGTGAATGGTCGCATAATTCATTCCACCACACAAATCATCTATTCCGCGGAATGGGCATGATCATTTTTACTAAACAATTATATGAATTCGATTCAACAATAGAATGGTTTTTGTTATATTATGAAGGTTGTTAATGTTGTATTTAGAAATAATTTCCCAAAGCAGCAAAAATTTTGATTGCTTGACATTCATTACTGTTTAGTTGAGCGTGAAGTTGTAGCATCGAACATCGATTGCACATGACATTCAGGGTGCTGAAAGCGGGAATCGAACCTCAACATCCTACCTACCTACCTACCTACACCTAACGCGTATACCACTTGAGCTCAACTGAACATATAATTTTGCTAGCTTTGCGTATCTCTTATAAGTGTTTGGAGAACTTATGATTAGAGGATACTGTTGAAACAATTTTGGATTTTTTTTTTGAATGACAAAATATTTTATTTATTTTGTTTATACGGGTATGAAAGACCCTTTGGTACATAGAATATACATTATTTGAACCACATTATATATATCATGCATCAAAGCATTAAGCATCGTGTTAAGCTCGACTACATGCATCTTATATTACAACAACAGTCAACGTGTATAATTATAGGTGAAAAGGACAATTAGATATTAAATTTGACAAATAAGAGAAAGAGAATTTCTAAGATCAGGATGGGATGGAAATAATTCAAGCACATCACTGTGAGAATTAGCTAGGATAGATATCCGATTTACCGGCTCAGAATAACCGTATCTCGATTTATAATAAATTGGATTTTCTAAATAAATTGATTTTGTAGAGTGTTGATTATTAAGACGAGAATCATGATAGGCATATTCCATATACGAGTTATCATCAACTCCTTCCCTGCCATTAACACATTCATGAGAAAAAAAATCGTTTATAAACAAAACAGTGTCGGTAAGGGACGAGAGTTCGTATATTCGATTATGTTCGACCCGTTTCGGTTCACTCCGCTCGAGCGCGAATAAAATAGTTATTATTACTAAACAGCGTAGTGAAGGCAATTGAGTCAGTCAAACTAACTCTACACTGTTAAAAAAGTCTGTCTTAAGGGGTTGCTAGTGCTTACCAACAAAGCACGTTGGATAGAAAAGGACACGCCTATACGATAGAAAGAGAGGTTTGGTACCATCGCTAGTATCCCGTTAAGGGGATACTAGCGTCG
This sequence comes from Gonatopus flavifemur, assembly GCA_018340375.1. Taxonomy (NCBI): domain Eukaryota; kingdom Metazoa; phylum Arthropoda; class Insecta; order Hymenoptera; family Dryinidae; genus Gonatopus; species Gonatopus flavifemur. The sequence continues at coordinate 46,549 of JAFFJZ010000100.1, forward strand.
CACAGTGGGGCCAAATGCCAAAAAGCTGGACAAAATTATAAGGGGCTCTCAAATTCGCTTGCGACTTCGTACTCGGGGGTTTATGGGGTCACTGATTACGAATCCGTTGTCAGAATTTCAAAATTCAAAATGGCGGATCCAATATGGCGGACAAAAATTGAAAGAAACCATCGGATTTCCTTCAAACTTGGTGATCAGGGGTTTTTGGGGTCGCTGATTACGAATCTGCTGTTTGAGTTCCAAAATTCAAAATGACGAATCCAATATGGCGGACGAAAATTTGAAAAATTATCGGATTCTCCTCAAATTGGGTACCCAACGGTTTTTAGGGTCGCTGATTACGGATCCGTTGTTCTCATTTCGAAATTCAAAATGGCGGATCCAATATGGTGGACGAAAATTGGAAGAAATCATCGGATTTTTTTCAAATTTGGTCATCAGGGGTTTTCGGGGTCGCTGATTACGAATCCGCTGTCTGAGTTCCCAAATTCAGGATGGCGAATCCAATATGGCGGACGAAAATTGAAAAAATTATCGGATTCTTTCCAAATTGGGTACCCAGGGATTTTTGGGGTCGCTGATTACAAATCCGTTGTCTGCATTTCGAAATTCAGAATGACGGATCCAATATGGTGGAATAAAATCGAGGAGATCATCGGATTTCCTTCAAACTCGACATCCAGGAGTTTTTGGGGTCACCAATTACGAATCCGTTGTCAAAATTTCGAAATTCAGAATGGCGGATCCAATATGGTGGACAAAAATCAAGAAACTGATCGCATTTTCTTCAAACTCGGTACTCAGGGGTTTCTGTGGTCGCTGATTACGAATCCACGGTCTGAAATTCAAAATTCAAAATAACGGACCCAATATAGCGGACGAAAATTGTAAAAATCATCGGATTCTCTTCAAACTCGGTACCCAGGGGTTTTCGGGATCGCTGATCACGAATCCGTTGTCAGAATTCCCAAATTCAGGATGGCGGATGCCAAAAATCAAAACTTCATTCATAACTTGATATTAAACAAGAACTAAACGGCCCATTTTGTTGTTCCTATTATGATCATTATTATTATTATTTCCAACATTGAATCATTATTAATATAATTATCGAATGATATTAACACACCAAATGTGTTGAATCGAAAGATATATACATTCACAATATATACAATAATATAAAAAACTGAAATCGTAATGGTTTTTACTTTTGCCACACTTTTTTTACTCAAATCAGTCTTCTTCTTCACTCTCAGAGGAAGATAATGGGAAAGTTACGTTGTCTTTATCAAGTATATCCGGAGTTTTGATCAGGCTTAACACGTCTCTAGGGAGAAACTTCAGTTTTTTCTTGGGCAACTGTCTTTTACTCGATAACATTGGATCAGAACTCAAAAGGAACCATTTAAAAATGTCTTCATTCGTTTTTTCTCTACTGCATTTCCTGGAGTGATGCTCTCGGTACCTTTGGAAATGAATGTTGTTAAGATATTTGAATATAATTATGTATTCATCGACACCGTTAAAGCTTTTGATCTCAACATGACAAGCAAAATCAAGGAAAAACAAAAAGCAGCTGCACTTTGGGGTCATCAGTATAAAGTTTTGAATAAATCCTCTAATTCATAAGTTTACTTGATTCTCAAAATTGTTTTCTAGTCTATGAATTTATGTTTCCAGAGGATGAACAATGTGGCTTATTAATAAAAAAAAGTATATGAATATTCATAATTCCCCGAATTCCTCACCAGAACAAAACAATCTTCGCGAACATATATTCTCGTGGTTACCATAAATATATAGTTTGCCTAGTAGTCAAAAACGTATTGTGCAATGTATCAAACTGATTGCAGTACTTGAGAAGTCAAATTTTTCCCTTCAAAGTGTCGAGTCCACTGTGACAAATATAGACTATTATTAAGTGATATACATCATTTTCACCTTTTAAAATCTTTGTTACGAGCCTCTTGTGCTTCCTCAGTCAATTGGCCTATAGGTAGAAGAGCAGATGCAATGATTTCCGCGAATGAGGTCCGCGGATCAAAACCTTGTGCATCGTAGGTGACATTGGGTACCACGGATATTTTGTCGCGTAGTAGCGTGCCGTGTCTAAAGCGTAACTCCGAAACTTTTCAACGTCTATTTCATGGCCACTTGAAACGGTAGCTAATACTACATGAAGTCGTTGTATTAGGTTGCCATCCACCCCTGTGATTTCGGCAGAAACTTCGGGAGAGCGAAAAATCGCCTAGCGGTATTCCCATCATTTGAGTTCCCAAACCCTGGCTTAGGAACATCGACAATGAGGCCACATTTTTCTTTAAAACTTTTCGGTACAACCTTTTTTCGTTCTTCCACCAAAGCTTTATCTTGTTTTCGTGCTTGCCACTTCTGAATAGGTAGCCTATAAGAAAAATGCAGGAGGCCCTCAAAAAATCGTATCCAGCCGTGTAGACAAGACAAACCAAACTGGAGGTTTTCGGTTTTGACCGGCCTGGATACTATATCATCAATTTTGTTGAATTCCTTAGATGTGGCACCACATATATAGCACTTGTGGGTATAGGTTGTCTCAGTTATGGCATTGCATACCTTCCCGTCCACCATAGAAAAAATCATCTCATGTTTCACTGAAACATGTTTTTCATCAGTTCTGAAAGAAGTAGCCCTCAGATTTTCTATTTCATTATCAACTCGTAGCTTCTCTGCAACCGAAACTTCAGTTGATTCTTTCACAAACTCTATTTTGATTGGCCTACAAAATCTGGTTGATGATGGCCTTGGATTCTGCCAAATTATTTTTGAATTGCAGTGTAGGCGGAGAGGTACAAGTGAAGTAATGAACACAGCGGAATCACTAGCTTCCGAACTTTGATATGCTTGTTTGTATGAGGAGTGGCCAGAGCTCCCATCAAACCCCCATTTGGAAATAAGTACCAGGTTTTGTAACTCTTCATCAGATAAAGTTGACAAAACCGAATTCTGTAGCTTTAAAATACGTGTAGCTGTGTGATCAAGAAGTGCTTGTAGTTGCACAACAGCGCAGGTTTCTGTTATTTGAATAAATTCCTTGTCAGGGAAACACATGCGTTTGGCCAGTTGAATTTTTTTATAAGGTGGAAATTTCTGCGGATCAGCTTCACGCAATAAGCAGTACTGATGTTTTGAGAGCTCGGCATCTACTAGGAGAGCTAGAGCATCTTCATCATTCAACATCTTTGGCTCATTTCGCTTGAAAGTTTGATAACCTTTCATATACATTTTGGCAAGCTCAGGATCATAAGATGTAACATCCTTCACAATTTTTGCGGCTTCGATCTGTCCAGTCACTCTCAAACACATTTGTGTGGCGTAAGACAGCTCTGAGATAGGAGTATTTACTCTGATATGCTCCGTTTTCCTACGTTTCGTTCTTTCTGAACATTCGTTGAATTCAACAAGAGGTCTTCCCACTTGCGTGTGAACAGTTACAGAATGGGGATTCCTGAAAGTACAAAACACTACCTCTTGTTTTAACCATTCTTCATTATTTTTAAGAAATCGTTCTTCGGTCCTTTGAGAAGATTCCCATCTCTTTTTAAATACACATTTAAAAGTAGATAAAAGGTTAGAGATCTCTGTGGTTTTGTTATCCGGACAACACGTTATCTCGATGATTTTTCCTTGAAGGAAAGTGAACTTTTCATCCAACGTAGGTAGAGGACTGCTCCTTAAAATATTGTACATCTCTCTCCGAGTCATAGATATTGAATCATCTTTGAAATCTACAAACGTTGTAGAATTCGATAAAATTCGCCACAGAAACCCCATGTGTTTCTAAAAATTTTCCTAATTTCCTTGGGTTGGATTCAACCCTCTTAAGCTAATTTTTTTTGCAGTCAACTGTTCAAATTAAACTACTGAGAAAATATAGGTTGTTGAAACACTCACCTATGGCAGCGGAATCCATCTCATTTGGAATTGTATGTTAACATTGAATGATTTTAAAAAACGAAAAATATTCACCAAGCTCCAAACTTGCACGCGGAAAAAAGTTTACGGTAACGATTACTAGCAAGAGTAAGAATTCGGTGACAGCTATTGCACAATTGTGATAAGCACCATTTGAAATCAGACCGATTACAACCAACTATTTACGTTGCCATGGAAACGATAGGTTAACATAAGAACGATCACCAAATCGCGAGTCATGATTCAGTTCACGAAAAGAAAAGAGATATCAATACTTGAATAACATTTATAAACATTTAGGAAAATGACGGTTACTTTAGGGAAAAAGAGCATCGCTGAAGAATGTTAGCAGTGAAGTTACCAAAAATTCGTAGTAATAATACTAAATGTTGGTAGTTTTATTGTCATTTCCCATAGTGAATTCATCAACTCATAGTAAATTCACTACGAATATTCTCCAGCAATACTGTTTTTCTCTCAATGGTCCATCATCTTCCTAAGTATCAATGATTTCTGGCTTTTGTGTACCCTAAGCCCGCGATGAGAAGAAAAACGAATGGTAATCAATCTCATACAGTTTTCCTTGTGCAGCAAATGTACACTGGAAATAAAACACATACTAACGTTGAGATAAAATTCAAAGCGAATCTACTGAATTCTGAGTTTTGTGTCCACCATATTAGATACGCTATCTTCGATTCTTGGAATTTGACAACTGATTCGTAATCAATGACCCCACAAAACCCTGGATACCGAGTTTGAAGAAAATCTGATGATTTTTTCAATTTTTTTCCGCCAAACTGGATCCGCCATTCTGAATTCCGGAATTCAGACACCGGATTCGGAATCAGCGACCTTAAAAACCTCAGGGTACCGAGTTTGAAGGCAATCCGATGATTTTTCCAATTTTCATCCGCCATATTGGATCCGCCATTTTGAATTTTGAAATTCAAACAACGGATTCGTAATCAGCGACCTCAGAAACCCCTGGGTCACGAATTTGAAGAAAATCCGATGATTTCTCTCAATTTTCGTCCGCCATATTGGATCCGCCATTTTGAATTCCGAAATGAAGACAACGGATTCATAATCAGCGACCCCACAAACTTCTGCATATCAAGTTTCAGACGGATCTAAGGACTCCTCATCACTCCGTCTAATTTTTTGTGATTTCCTGCACAAAAACATGGCGGAATTGCTTAGGGGCAGACATGGGCAGCCGTATTTTTTTCTGATGTTTAGTTCAGAGTCCCATCTACCACCTCCAATAAGTTAAACGACGTAATTTTGCGTAATTCTCTACTATTCCTTCAAAAACCAAACACATTTTCTCATTTATAGATATAGAAATTACATCCAATCATTGCTCTGTCAGTATTTTCCACTCATCAAATTGATATTCTCTTAATCTTTAGTGTATTCTACATAGTTTCAGTAATAGACTCCAATTTGAAAAAGTTAAATCGGTTCATTTTTCGAGACACAGCGTCTTTTTGAACATGCTCGTTATTTTACTGTCTTTCAATCGCGCGGATTATACTCCAAGGAGGGTATTTTGCAACTGGTACACAAGGGCAGGGGGAGGGGATCAGATCTTCTTATATCAGAATTCCAATACTTGGGACATCACCTTACTTATCCCAAGGGTCAAATATCCCCAACTACAAACTTCATTTTTGGGGTTTTGGCCAGCTTTTTGGCATTTGGCCCCACTGTGCGTCGATAACTCCAGCAAGTTATGGTAATTGGATATTTGATTTCTCCAAATAAACGTACAGTTTCAGTTATGATGAAGAAATCAAGGTTTCTAAAGATGCTTGCTGACCTAAAAAACATGTTGAATGGAATTACTCGAGCTTTCTGAGCCTAAATAAAATAAAAACTGGCCAATACGAATCGATGTGGCAGACATGCATACGGTTCAACATTGTAAAGACTCGCACTGTCACTGTCGGTAATTCATGTTTTTCTCGTAAAATAAACCTTTTCACTGCATATTCAGACAATTACGCAGTTTCTAAAGATTTAGGTATATCTATGGAATATATAAAAACCAAACTCTTTCAATTTTTATGTTCATATGAAATAAAAACTGGCCAATACGATTGGAAGTGACAGGTGTGAATATGTTTCAATGTTATGTAGGATTACACTATCACCCTCGGTAACGCAGATGTTTTTTTTCTTGCAATATAAATCTTTTCACTTGAAATTTAGAAAAAAAAGTAATTTCCAAAGATTCCTGCACATCTAAGGAATACACAAAAACGAAGTTCATTAGATTCTCATGTTCATGTCAAATAAAAACTTGCCAATACGATTAGAAGTGACAGGTGTGTATATGTTTCAATGTAGTGCTGCGTTAAGGGGACCGTCTACATTAGACGGTCAAAATTCATGACTTTTTTGTGAATTTTTTTAAACGAAACTAGCTGATGAATGTGAAATTTTTACCTTATATTTAGCATATGTAAAGGTACAAAGAAATTGTTTTTATTCGATTTCATTCATTTAAACATGTGTTGATAATCCTCATATGTCGGTGCCTTCCAAAATTTTATCTTCACGGCGTGCAGGATAGCGGCTCGTAGAATTATCTGAAACACACAAATGAGAAAGATTTTCGAAGCTAATGAATACAGTTATTTGACGAACTAAAAAAAAATATAAATTTTTCAAAATTGATGAAAAAAAAGTTGTTTGAACAAAAAAATTGATTTTTCGGGGAAAATTTTCGTCTTTTTTTGTTGATAACTTTTTTTTTGCAATAATTTCGTCTAATTTTTTCAGTTCACCTAGAAGGCAATTGAATAAGCTTGAATTTAAAAAAAAATCAAGTCGATCCCTTGTGAAGTTTTTGAGTAATCGTGCACGCCAATTTGAAAAAAGTACTTTCGAGGAAAACGCGTTCAAAGTTTTCGTACGTAAAAAGTAGTTGATAAAACTGTTTTAACGTTCACTCACCTTGATTTTTTTATCAATCTGCTATGCCTGCTCCATATCAAAGACCTTCCTCTTCTTCAAACAATTCATTTTTGTCTATCTGGTGTTGTTTTGCCACTTGTGCTGCGGGCTGGTGAAGACATCGACTGTGGCGTTGTTGACTTTTCTGCCGACTTTCATCTTCCATAAAAGTAATTTCGCGGCAAACTGGCCCAATAGTCATGTCCATGTTCTCAATTATTTTTAAAACTGAAATATAGCCTTCATCAAAAATTCCAGCGGCAATCCAAGCGGCGATTTCGATTATTCTGCGGCCGCAATGAAGGTGTTTAGGTGCCAACCGCCAAACTGTGGCATTGAAACTTTCGTTTGCGTTTTGAGTGTGCCCACCTAAGCATCTCTGTAGTAAATCTTTTCTTGACAAATCTTGAAATATTGGATAAATATCTTCAGCTACAGTATCATTTCAAGGAGGTGGGTGGGTACACTCAAGTCCTCGGCTCTCTGCTACCCGAAATTTGCACCAGCTGGTCTCTCCTGCGGGGCAGTTTTCGTGTCTTGGATTTTCGTCTGTTGAGACCATGTGCCAATACGTTGCCATTACACTTTTCTCCATGTTCTCAACAGAATCGCTATTTCTCAGTATAGCAAGACCATAATATTTTGTTATTTTTTTAATCAACCCATCGATGAGTTTTCCTTTACCTCCAAGTTTTTTCTCTTTTTTTATGTTGCGGAGCCGAGTCCCCATACGTTTTTCTACGTGATTTACACATTCGCTTTTCACAACTTTTCACACTTTCGCTTTCCGACCGTTACAAATGCTTACTACCTGACGCTACGCTCGTAGCGTCTAGAGCACTCAAAGCGTGCACACTATATATACTATTTCGACCACTTCCCGTGCGAATTTTGACTTGAAATTTTGGGAGGATATTCTATAAATGATATACTTTCGGATAAAGCAAAAAAAATCGATTTTTTTGACCCTCTAATGTAGACGGTCCCCTTAACATAATAGATGGTGTAGAAGTCCCAATAGTCTTCAATCATAAGAACTGTCTACACAACTCATGCAAGAATGCAATGTGTAAATATCGTATACAGTTTCTAAGCATTTTTGCGTTCCTTGCGTTTATTTTTGCATGAGTTGTGTAGGTGGACGCCCAATACACCGAACCCTATTCGCACCAAACGCTCATTATACCGAAAATTAATATTCCGAACGCTGATAGACCGAAAGATTTCTGTGCTGAATGTATTTGATTGGATAAAAACGGCAATTTCTTGTGTATTCTACGAGACTGACAGATCTGATTGGTTTTGGCATAACTTTTGGTCTATCAGCACTCAGAATATAGATTTTCGCTATAATGAGCATTCGGTGCAAGTATTATTCGGTGTATTGGAGGCCCACCGTTCATGGTAGTGTTGACTTTTGATGGAACTGAATATTTTTTTTTAAATCGTTACCTAATGATATGCAATAGTTTCCAGATCAGTGGGCACAGATCGGAAACTGTAGACCGCGATTGTACTGAGAGCGTGTTAGCCCGAAAGTTCCTGATTCGTTGGAACCCGTCTTTTTGAGGAAAATCACTGAAAAGTACTAGTTTTCAACGAATCAGGAAATTCCGGGCTAACACGCTTTCGGGACAATCGCGGTCTACTATCGAAAACGTCAACTTGGTGTGGACCTGCAATACACCGAATCCTCTTTGCACCAAAAATCAATGTTCCGAACGCTGATAGACCGAAGGATCATTATGCCGGATGTATTTGATCGGATCAAAACTGTAATTTCTTGTGGATTCCACAAGAGTGAGGGATCTGATTGCAGAGTTGCCAGATTCGAGGCATACGCAGTTCCTTCCCTCTCCATCGAGCCACTCTCCTTTCCCCCACCATGCAAATCAAGTCGGGCGCAGAGTTGCCAGATTCGAGGCATACGCAGTTCCTTCCCTCTCCATCGAGCCACTCTCCTTTCCCGCACCATGCGAATCAAATCGAGCGAGCGAGGAAGAAAGTAACTTATTTTCTCCCTCGCTCGCCCGACTTGATTCGCATGGTGGGGGAAAGGAGAGTGACTTGATGGAGAGGGAAGGAACTGCGTATGCCTCGAATTTGGCAACTCTATCTGATTGTTCTCGGTATAACAAATTTTCGGTCTATCAGCGTTCGGAATATGAATTTTCGGCACAATGAGTATTCGGTGCAAAAAAGATTTGATGTATTGAAGGCACTGATAAGTTTACAAAATACCATATTTCTAGTGCTCAGCTTTTGGACTCAATTGAAGTTGGTGAAATTACTATAAAACACCAGAAAACAATGACAGCGTCGTCTGGTGGTAAGCCAAGTTTTCAGGAATAGTGAGTCAAAATTATGATTGAAGTAATAAAATTTTTGAGTCCAATACAAAATACATTATCATTTCGCCATGAATAACATGGAAATAAATTATCAAAAGATTTTATTGCACTTTAAAGATTGAAACATTTGAAAATTGGATCAATTAATATTGTGACTCATGTTATTGTGACAACTGGGTTTACTGACCAGATGGCGTCCGTACTTCAATTGGCGTCACCGTTGGAATCACTATGCTGTATCTACTGATATATGCATATAAACTGGATGCGACATAGTGTATATTGGCAAGCAAAATATGGTAGATCGCGATTATCCCAAAAGCGTGTTTGCCCGAAACTTGGTTGACCTGAAAGTTGAAATCCCGAATAAGAGTAATCCCGAAAGATAACTATATTTTACTAGTCATGTGCTAATGAGATAAAATCTCACCAAAATTTTTTCGGCATTATTTCTATTCGGGATTTCAACTTTCGGCCCAACCGAGCTTCGGGCCAACACGCTTTCGGGATAATCGCGGTCTACCCAAAATATATGGACTCAATTGAACGGCAGACATATTTGAGAAAGTATCATCAGCGCCATCTGATTGTAAGCCAAGTTCTCAGGAAAAAAAGAATCAAGGTTATAATTAGAAAAATAAAATATTAAGCCAAATGCAAAATACATTATAATTTTACAATAAATAATATGGGAATGAATTATCAAAAGGTTTTATTGCACTCCCAAGGTTAGTATTGCAATCAAAATCATATAATTGATATTTTGAATCATTTTTTTGTGACAACTTGGCTTACTGTTACGCGGCGCTAATGGTACTTTCCAAACATGTCTGACGTTCAATTGGGGACACTGCCTGGATGCTCATGTCGCATCCAGTTTATATAGTTAAACTGTTTATATAGTTACAACAGGAGTTCACTTGGGACATGCCTGTACTGTGTGGGTTCTAGATTATACTATCAGATGTAGTAATTTTTTAGACAATATTTGGTAGTATTCAACATGCCCGACTGGTAATAAGCCCGACTCCACTATCATTGGTAGATCACTAGTAATGTTCAGTAATTTCACTCGAAATCTCTAGTTCTCAGCCAATGACAAGCAGTCGGGCTTCTCGCATACTACTGAATATTTGAGTAAACGATATAGTTAACGGGTCTTTTAGCCGAAAGAACACAATTTCACAATCGCTAGTCATTTACTAATGATCTCTACAAATAACTAGCGAATACCAAATTATGTCAATTTCGGCCAAAAGACCCCCACCTTGATACAAGGCAAGTCTGTCCTGTACGTGCCAGAACTGCCTGATGGGCATTGCCGTTGAGGGGGATAGTACCCTCACCACCGTTCATATACACACTCTCACCTCCACACGAAACCTATACACACATGTAACTTATATATATGGGATGATAGTCGGGGTACACGTCCCCTCAATGGCAATGAAAATCTGGCAGCTTTACCCTGTAACGGGTAAATGTCCCGAAAGCGCGATGTCCAGTGGGTGGATTTAATCCGTTCCTTGCTACTATTGATGAGTTGTGGAAAACTGTGCCATAATTCCCAAATTTCCGATAAAAATTGAATTCCAAACAACTACATACTTGAGGAATGATTCATGCTGATCGATGAGATCGTTCGAAAATTTCTAAATCAAATATTATGGTTACAATCGGAATTTATTTGTGGGTGTTCTCAAATTAATGAAATTTGCAGGGAACTGATTAAATCCACCCACTGTCCCAAAGTTTGATGGCCGGAAATTCGCTGATTGCTCCACCCAAGTAACACGAAAGTGCTGGTAAAGTACTGTTGACATGCCACTATGTTATATTCATTTGGTAAAGCAAAAAACATTCCATGGCATGTTCATATAGAACGTTCATTTTCGTGAGCGTACTATGAAGATAATTTGAACGTGTTTAGTTGTACCAAATGCATGTTATAAGAATATTCTATGAATGTTCTGTGTACGTGATTGTGCTGCTTGGGCATTTCTAGTAACATACTAGGAACTCCTTAGAAATGAATGGAAATCAGCGAATTTCGGGCTATTGGCCTCCCGAAACATTTTCATTTCAGACCCATCGCGGTTCCGGGACGTTGTACCGTTACCATTTTTAGCTGCACCAATTGAATTTAATCAAATGGCATTTCCACAGTACTTTACGAGCACTTTCGTGTTACTTGAGCCCCTCTCATGCTTGACTAATGTCTGGATTCATTCAGTATGTTGAAAAATTTGATCAGAAGAAAATTTGAAAACATTGTTGGAAGATATCTGAGACATCTTGATACCTACAAGGGTACGCCCAGTGATGCCAGCGGTACAAGAAATGTACCCCCTCCATGGAGCCAGCGTACAGCACGCACACTGATGCACTCCCATTGGGGGGAATGGGAGTGCATTAGTGTGCGTTCTGTACGCTGGCTCCATGGAGGGGGTACATTTCTTGTACCGCTGGCATCACTGGGTACGCCTACCTTACCCACACAAACCACAGTCCCCAAATATTTCCAAAACAACTGCCGTAAAAACATTCCTTATGAATTCGATTCGATGAATTCACAATTCATTCATAGAGTGTGAAATAAGTTTCAAAATCAGTCAGGAAGCATTTTATATGAATGAGGGGCCAAGTTCATGAAAAGTTTCGAATGAACCCATAAAGTACTCCAACACAAGTGCTATTATGTTGGTTGAAGATGAATGTCTGAGGTATTCCTATCCCAATCCAAAACAGCTCTCCTCGAGTCTCCTGTGAAATCCCTTAGGAAAATTTACTACATTTAGGACCGAAACACTCCAAATTTTTGGCGTAAAAATGGAGTGTTTTGGTCCTAAATGTAGTAAATTTTCCTAAGGGAAGAGTTATACGGAGATCATCAATTGTTCATCTTATATGTATATTACAATAAATATAAGTTACAATAAATGTATGTAACTTGTTAATATTTCATTAATTCATGAATGAAAAATAATCTTGTGTATGATAAATGTGGAAATGTTAATTCCATTCAAGTCTCAAGTACGTATATACCTCATGAAATCTGTATAAGATCTGTTTATGAAATCTTTTTGAATCCACCATTAGCATTTTTTTTATTGTTAATATTAAGGAACTCTGTTGGACGGAGAAAAGAATTTTCCCAACACTTTACTCTGAACGGACATACGGGAGGAATTCAAGAACTCTTATTGAATTCGTTTGGATGAGTTACAGTACTCATACAGGATTCTTTGTGGAATAAAATGAGTTCATTATGAATTATTCCTCAAATCTGTGCTGTGTAGGTAGACACTTGTGAGAAAAACCATTGTGGTTCTCATCCTAACGCGGCCCAGCATTCAGTGTGTTCAAGTGTGATGAATTAGCCTAAACTGATATACATGAAGAAGGTACGACACTCAAGCGACCAACAATGGCTTCAGTGATAGAGCCTTACCCTTCGATCCGGACGACCCGCGTTCAAATCGTCTGGAATTGTTTTTTTTCCCACATTTTAAACATTGTTTCTTTTGTCTTATGTCGTACGATTTATATTGAGAGAATTGTCTCTTTTGGCAATTATTTGATTGCAAGATACAAGTAGCTGGATTTATAAATACATTCTTTTCTGCACATTGTACATAATATCTCATTGATTCATTCTTTTTTTGACGTTTCTGAATCTTCATTTGCAGTACATCCCCCAATACATCAGATAATTCAGAAAGACGTCATTTCGAAGTAATCGAGCAGAGATGAAAATTACGCTAAAATGATACACTTGCAAGTATCCGGTTCTGACGTAATTTGAAATGAATAAATTTTGACCTTATTTTTATCCTGAAATATAATCATACTTTTTACATGTGAAATTTGGAAATATGAAAATGACGTCAAAAACAAATCAATGTTCATTTGATCGTTCATTTATTTCTAAATATGTAATGAAATTAAACATTCCGTCACATGTTTGTATGGAATGTTATTGTTTCCTCACAATTTACGCATTTTTTTAACCAACAAATCTTACGTAAGAATTCACCCACACAGCACAAGCATGTCCCAAACGAACTCCCGTCATGTCAGTTCAGAAAGAATTCATAAAGCAGTCTTGAGAATTCTTCAAGAGTTCTTCTTGAATCCCGGTAATTCATAAAGAATTCATTCTGAACTGTCATAATGGGGACTCTTGAGGAATCCCACGATAAATTCATAAAGAATTCTTTAAGAAAACATCGGGACCAGTGTGCTGTGTGGGCAGTGATTTATTAATCTTTCAGATTCCTTTCTCGTGAGGTCTGGACTGTGATGTCAAATTTGACACGACAACGTTCTTGCACACCAAAGCAACTGTACGTATGTGTGAACGTGTGATACGTACGTGAGAAGACCCGTACGTACAGTTGCGTCTGTTTGGGTAACGGTTTCGTGTCAATCTGGCAACACTGGGTCTGAAGGTTGTTATAAAGTTTCAACGTAAATGCTGCATGATTTCTACGTAGTTTATCGGGCGAATCTTATCTGTTCGATTTCTCAACTCGATTTTATCTTTTTTTGGGCAGATAATCTAAATACCAAATCATTCCTACAAAACTCCCCAAACAGCACAAATGATCATTTTGAATTCACAAAAACTCCTGAAAGAACTTCTTGAACAGTCCCCGTTATGGCAGTAAAAATGAATTCAATATGGACTCAATGAATTCAAGATGCATATATTTTGAATGTCTGAATAGTTATTTATGAATTCGTGATATGAATTCTTTCTGAAGATCAAGTTATTCATCAAGAGTTCATTTTGAATTCAAACGTGATCTCTCGATTTTCGGTGAATTCTGATTTTGTCGCTCCGATAATTTCAATGAAATATTTTGTCGCTCAACGGTTCCTATCAGTGGAATGTTGGATCAATCACGAAACCTAAGAATATCCTCAGAAACCCTGTTCCAGACTTGGAAGACCTGGTTAGAAGTGACGAACGTGCTCGATTTCTCGATTTTCGGTGAATTCTGATTTTGTCGCTCCGATAATTTCAATGGAATATTTTGTCGCTCAACGGTTCCTATCAGTGTAATGTTGGATCAATCAGGAAACCCAAGAATATTCCCAGAAAACCTATTCCAGACCTGGAAAACCCAGATAGAAGTGACGAGCCAGTTCAATTTCTCGATTTTCGGTGAATTCTGATTTTGTCGCTCCGATAATTTCGATGGAATATTTTGTCGCTCAACGGTTCCTATCAGTGGAATGTTGGATCAATCAGAAAACCCAAGAATATTCCCAGAAAACCTATTCCAGATCTGGAAAACCCAGATAGAAGTGACGAGCCAGTTCAATTTCTCAATTCGCGGTGAATCCTGATTTTGTCGCTCCGATAATTCCAATGGAATATTTTGTCGCTCAACGGTGCCTATCAGCGGAATGTTGGATCAATCACAAAACCCAAGAATATTCTCAGAAATCCTGTTCCAGACCTGGAAAACCTAGGTAGAAGTGACGAGCCAGTTCAATTTCTCGATTTTCGGTGAATTCTGATTTTGTCGCTCCGATAATTCCGATGGAATATTTTGTCGCTCAACGGTTCCTATCAGTGGAATGTTGGATCAATCAGAAAACCCAAGAATATTCCCAGAAAACCTATTCCAGATCTGGAAAACCCAGATAGAAGTGACGAGCCAGTTCAATTTCTCAATTCGCGGTGAATCCTGATTTTGTCGCTCCGATAATTCCAATGGAATATTTTGTCGCTCAACGGTTCCTATCAGTGGAATGTTGGATCAATCACAAAACCCAAGAATATTCTAAGGAAATCTATTCCAGACCTGGAAAATTTAGATAGAAGTGACGAGCCAGCGTGATCTCTCGATTTTCGGTGAATTCTGATTTTGTCGCTCCGATAATTTCAATGAAATATTTTGTCGCTCAACGGTTCCTATCAGTGGAATGTTGGATCAATCACGAAACCTAAGAATATCCTCAGAAACCCTGTTCCAGACTTGGAAGACCTGGTTAGAAGTGACGAACGTGCTCGATTTCTCGATTTTCGGTGAATTCTGATTTTGTCGCTCCGATAATGTCAATGGAATATTTTGTCGCTCAACGGTTCCCATCAGTGTAATGTTGCATCAATCAGGAAACCCAAGAATATTCCCAGAAAACCTATTCCAGACCTGGAAAACCCAGATAGAAGTGACGAGCCAGTTCAATTTCTCGATTTTCGGTGAATTCTGATTTTGTCGCTCCCATAATTTCAATGGAATATTTTGTCGCTCAACGGTTCCTATCAGTGGAATGTTGGATCAATCACAAAACCCAAGAATATCCTCAGAAATCCTATTCCAGACCTGGAAATCCTAGTTAGAAGTGACTAACGTGCTCGATTCCTCGATTTTCGGTGAATTCTGGTTTTGTCGCTCCGATAATTTCAATGGAATACTTTGTCGCTGAACGTTTCCTATCAGTGGAATGTTGGATCAATCATAAAACCCAAGAATATTCCCAGAAAACCTATTCCAGACCTGGAAAACCCGGATAGAAGTGACGAGCCAGCGTGATCTCTCGATTTTCGGTGAATTCTGATTTTGTCGCTCCGATAATTTCAATGGAATATTTTGTCGCTCAACGGTTCCCATCAGTGGGATTTTCGATCAATCACAAAACCCAAGAATATTCTAAGGAAATCTATTCCAGACCTGGAAAATTTAGATAGAAGTGACGAGCCAGCGTGATCTCTCGATTTTCGGTGAATTCTGATTTTGTCGCTCCGATAATTTCAATGAAATATTTTGTCGCTCAACGGTTCCTATCAGTGGAATGTTGGATCAATCACGGAACCTAAGAATATCCTCAGAAACCCTGTTCCAGACTTGGAAGACCTGGTTAGAAGTGACGAACGTGCTCGATTTCTCGATTTTCGGTGAATTCTGGTTTTGTCGCTCCGATAATTTCAATGGAATACTTTGTCGCTGAACGTTCCCTATCAGTGGAATGTTGGATCAATCATAAAACCCAAGAATATTCCCAGAAAACCTATTCCAGACCTGGAAAACCCGGATAGAAGTGACGAGCCAGTTCAATTTCTCGATTTTCGGTGAATTCTGATTTTTTCGCTCCCATAATTTCAATGGAATATTTTGTCGCTCAACGGTTCCTATCAGTGGAATGTTGGATCAATCACGGGACCTGAGAATATCCTCAGAAACCCTGTTCCAGACTTGGAAGACCTGGTTAGAAGTGACGAACGTGCTCGATTTCTCGATTTTCGGTGAATTCTGATTTTGTCGCTCCGATAATTTCGATGGAATATTTTGTTGCTCAACGGTTCCTATCAGTGGAATGTTGGATCAATCAGAAAACCCCAGAATATTCCCAGAAAACCTATTCCAGATCTGGAAAACCCAGATAGAAGTGACGAGCCAGTTCAATTTCTCAATTCGCGGTGAATCCTGATTTTGTCGCTCCGATAATTCCAATGGAATATTTTGTCGCTCAACGGTGCCTATCAGCGGAATGTTGGATCAATCACAAAACCCAAGAATATTCTCAGAAAACCTGGTTAGAAGTGTGTGTACCACTTTCGTTGTGCCAGTGTTCTCAATATCTTCTTCTTCGTTCACTATCCTTTCATATTTCTGAGGATGTCCAGTAAGATTTGCAAAGGGTGCTCCAAAGCCGTTAAGGATCCATTATCCTGTAACTCTTGCGGCGTTATTTCTCATCCTGGGCCTTCATGTCTGTCCAGAAGTGGTCACCCGTGGCATGTTGGGACTTTGCTGGATTGCGAAATGTTGAGAACACCTGCTTTGTCATCTTCGCAGAGCGACGACCGTGACTCTGTGTTGTTATCGAACATTAGCTCGCTCTTTGACAGCAAATTTTCTGTTTTGAATGATAAGTTGGATCATTTCGAAAATAAAATTAAGGAATTGTCAACCGAAGTGTCCAATCTTAATGCGAGAGTTTGTATGCTTGAAAATGGGAGATCTGATGCTAATAATCATTCAACAATTTCTTGTGATGAAGAGGAGTTTTTCAGCGAACTGGAAGATCGTCGGAGTCGTTCTTTCAATATCATGATGTTCAATGTTCCTGAGAATGTTTCTTCAGGTTCTTCTGATCTTACTGAAGTCAATAAGGTTTTGTCAGCAATCAAACCCGATTGCTGTCATGATATACGTTTTCGTCGCTTGGGAAAACCCAATGATAATAAGGTTCGCCCCTCATGTGTGACTTTCCCGTGTATTCGTACGCCTTTGGATATCATCAGAGGGAAGTCTGCTCACGGGGGCCCTGTCAAAATCTTACTCGATCGGACTCCTTGGCAACGTGCACACTTAAGCAATCTTCGTGATCGTTTGAAAGACCTCAACGACCCGACAAAGACCATCAGATATCTCAATGGTGTACCGAAAATTGTTCCTCTACACAAAACCCGGAATCCATCATCGCAAAAAAACCTGTGACTCGCCTTTTAGTGTACTACCAAAACGTACGTGGCCTTCGTACCAAACTCAATGCACTTCGTTGTGCTGCGGCGGCTTCTGTCGATCATTACGACATTATCATCTTCTCTGAAACCTGGTTGACTGATGGAATTTCATCCTCTGAAATCGGCTTGGATGGTTATACTATATATAGGAAGGACAGATCTTCACTTACTAGTCATTGTGAGAGAGGGGGTGGAGTTTTGATAGCGGTGAAGAGTGTCATTCCTAGTTTTGAGCTGTTGTCTGTACATACAAACGTTGAGCATCTGTTCATTAAGGCAAGATTGGGAATCTCGGATGTGATTTTTGGAGCCATCTATATCCCGCCATCATCACTTGCGCATCTCTACGAAGATCACTGTAAGAGTGTGGAAGTTATTCTGAGTGCCCATCAGGATCTTTCGTTTTACCTTTACGGTGACTATAATTTACCGCATGCTTCCTGGCGTATGTCTTGCGCTGAATTATCGTGTGACTTACGTCCTGGAGCATCTTGTAATGAAGTGCAATCAGTTCAGTTTATTTGTGAATATTTTAATTTTTCTAATTTATTCTTAAAAAGTGATATTTGTAATGCTTTCGGGGTCATGCTTGACCTGCTGTTCACAAATGATATTTCTCTAGTTACGAGGTTATCTACTGAATCTCTTCTAGCTTGTGATATTCATCATCCTCCTATTGTTTCTACGCTGAGTATGGATGTAGTTAAGTTTCTTCCTAGTAACAGTGTTTCTCGTTATAATTTCCGTTTAGGTGATTATACTGCTATTTGTAATTATTTTAATCAAATTCCTTGGGACTCACTACTTGAAGGTTTGTCTGTTGATGATGCGACTGAGTGCCTATATGAACATATGTACCATGCTATTGATTTGTATGTTCCTAAGTGTTATTATCGCGGATCTAATTATCCTAGGTGGTTTTCACCCCAGTTGATTGATCTAATACGAGCAAAGAAAGTGGCGCATCGTACGTATAAAATCTCTAATTTGTTGCAAGATTACATTATTTTCTCCGATTTGCGTTCTCAATGTAAAAATCTAGTATATAAATGTTACAATGACTACGTTAGGTCAACTGAATTGCAGATCGCTGATAATGTAAAAGGCTTTTGGAACTTTGTCAACTCACACCGATCCGATAATGCTATTCCTAACAACATGTTTCTAGATGGCGTTTCAGTTAGTTCTGGGCGTGAAATTTCAGATCTGTTTGCTACTCACTTTGAATCTGTTTATGTTTCTCCCAACGATCTGTTGCCTGATTTCGTATCTAATTTTCAATTGGATATTTCCGATCTTCATATTAACATTGGGGAAATATTTCTTGGGATCAATTCTCTAAGCATCAATAAAGGACCTGGGGATGACGGTATTCCTCCTTTATTCCTAAAATCTTGCAGCTATATATTATCACGACCCTTATGGCTAATCTTCAATGCTTCCTTATCTTCAGGTCATTTTCCATCTCGCTGGAAAAATAGTCTGATTATACCGATTTTCAAGGCTGGCAGCAGATCTGATGTGAGAAACTATAGACCAATATCAATTATAAGCGTGATTCCAAAATTATTTGAATCTTTAGTAACTGATAAATTATCTCCTCTATGTTCTAGCATCTTCTCTGACATGCAACATGGCTTTGTGCCTGGTCGCTCAACAGGCACCAATTTGTCTATTTATTGTAATTATGTTTCGAGGGTTCTGGATGATAACAGTCAAGTTGATACTGTTTATACGGATTTCACCAAAGCCTTCGACACTGTTGATCATAACGTTCTTTTATCTAAATTAAATCATCTTGGTTTCCGTGGTAATATTCTTATTTGGATAAGAAGCTATTTGATGAATCGAACCCAAACTGTCAAAATTAAAAACTTTACCTCAAGGACTATCAATGTTTGCTCAGGCGTTCCGCAAGGGTCGCATTTGGGACCACTGCTTTTTACACTTTTTATTAATGATATTGGCAACAACTTCAAATTTGCGAAGCATTTAATTTTTGCGGATGATTTGAAATTGTTCATGAAAATTTCGTCATACGCTGATGCCATTGCTCTGCAGTCGGATTTGTATGAATTGGAATCATGGTGTTCCTTGAATAAATTGAAGCTGAATATAGTGAAATGTAAAGTTATGAGACTGTCGCGCAAATTGCAGCCCATCACCTTCTCTTATGAGTTGAGTGGCTCAAGCTTGGAAGTTGTGCAGGATATGCTCGATTTAGGTATTACGTTCGATTCCAAGCTTAATTTTACTTTTCACTATCATAATGTGGTGAACACAGCTATGAAGCAGCTCGGACGGACGTCCTTTGAACCAGCGCCGACATTCGAAATGTTCATGTTTTCAACTTCATTCGGTGATAGAATATTGCAAGTGCAACACGTGCGATGTTAATCATTGAATTTATAAAACCGGTAATACAATTATATCATTGCGCCGTGTATATTCATATAATTATAGTCAACTTTAATTAAACGTTATAGTTATTTTTCTATTAAATTTTACAATTTCAATCCTAAGACACGAACACATAGTGAAAGTGAATTTTTCGTGATATTGTGACGGGTGTGCATGGGGATACCAAATTAAAACCATGGATCGAAGACCATTTTATAAGAAACCCTCTGGAGAATATTATCCTTCTAAAAAGAGGTTGTCTCGGAAAAAGTCGTATCAAAAAAGGTAAGTGATTGGATTTGAATTTTTTTACCCTACTGCCCTTAGGAAAGTTTTCCTTGTTTTTTCCCTGTTCTTTCTATGGTAAATTTGGGTATTTTTGCACGATTTTCCCTGTTTTTCCTATTTTTCCATGTTCGTACAAACGTGGAAAAAACAGGTAAAAAGCGTGGAACAGTAGGGAAAAAAACATGGAAAAATAGGAAAAAACCATAGAAAAAATAGGGAAAAAACAGGGAAAATCGTGCAAAAAAAATACCGAAATTTTCCATGGATAGAACAGGGAAAAAACAAGGAAAACTTTCCTAAGGGTGGGAAAATTTTGTTACAGTTCAATGAATATTGTGACTCATTTTCTAATTTAATTTTATTGAAAGTTTCGTCTAATTTTGTTGCATCTCGTCAACTTGAAGAAAAATTAACACAATGCAATGAATAATGACATGATGTCACACAAGTTTTCTATAAATCTACACTGTAAAAAAAAACTGGAAATTTACTGTGCAACTGGACTGGAAATTTCCAGTGCTAGTGCTAGTGCTAGAATATGGATATTCCAGTACATGTACAGAGATTTTGTTGTTACGTTACTGAAAATTTACCAAGCATAACTGAAAATTCAGTCATTGTACTGGAATTTTCAAGTTTGAGATGATGTACTGAAATTTTGCCATGATTTCGCGAAAATTTTACCGGCTCGTACTACAATTTTATAGTTCTTGTGCACCAAAAAAAAATATTCCCTCAAAAAGGACTTGAGAAAAAATTTGGAATTTAAAAAAAACCTAATCGTTGGTATACTGGAATTATACAGGTTTTTAACTGCAATTCTCAGGTTTTGTGATGGAATTTTCCAGTTACTATGCAATTGAATTATACAGGTTTTGAACTGCAATTTTCAGGTCGTGTGATGGAATTTTCCAGTTGCTATGCAACGGAATTTAATCACTGTTGCACTGAAATTTTCCACTTCTATTGGACTTCGTCATTTCTGGCAGGAAAAATTTCAAGTCTTTATATTAAAAATTTCCTGATTGAGATTTTGAATAATAATTGTAATTGTAGCCAATGAAATTGATATATGAGGTTTTTCCAAGACTTATCCTCTTGTGTTCTAGATATGAAGCATATGTAGTAACCCAAGCTGGCCTTCCAACATGTCGCGCTATAGCTCATCGGTTAGGTCTTAGGTTTCAGTTGGTAGGCAGGTAGAAAAGTGTGGGTTCAAATCCTGTTAGGTAGACATGAGTTTCTGTCCATCCAAATGAACGATCAAAAGTTTCTCAATCATCTTGGAACACAAGGACCCTGCAAAATCACTTTGCGTGAGCAATTTTTTTTCAATTTTCATGGATATTTTCAGCATTAATTTTCCCGTACATGTCCTGGAAAAGTCCAGCTCGTGTACTGAAAAATTCCAGTACCGAGGCTCAGAAAATTTCCAGTTTTGATGCGGGAATTCCATAACGTTTGCACTGAATTTTTGCAGTACAAATGTGCTGAAATTTTCCGGTACATGTACAGGTTAATGACTTCCAGTACATGTACTGGAATTTTCCGGTGAAATTTTTTTACAGTGTAAACCTGCCTCCATTGTCATTTCCCAACTAATCATGTGATTATTTATTGACAACTTCTCACGAAGAATATCAATATTCTTTTAGTTTTGTTAGTTTTTCATGAACAGTTGTGTCAAAATTAACATCAATGTTTAAAGAATTCTATTTACAAGTCACAATGTTCAGTAAATCATAACAAAGTTTTTCTTGGGATGTTTGAAATGATCATCAAAAATTGATAAAATTTAAGATATTCACCGTTACCTTTCAACCTACTGAACATGTCACCCCTCAATATTTCAAACATTCTGTAAATTATATCGGAAACTCATTCAATGCTTCGATTTTTTTTTCTTAATGATTTGTATTCCATGAAAAAACACAATGTCGCTTTCCAAAATGCTTCGATTTTGGAAATCTTTTTGATGCAGAGGTATCGGAGTTATGAGACATTTGACTCACATCATTACCTTCATAACATTTTCGACATTTTACACATTCTACGTGGTTGGAATGTATGTAAATTTCACATTGAACATTAAATTCATATCCATTGCACCTATATTAAATGTGCAGGATTCAAAAATGTTATACAGGTATCTGATAACTTCCAGACCTTTTGAACAAGGCGTCGAAAACATTTCTGCAATCGACGCGTTAGAAAATTTTACGATATCATTACCAAAACATAATCGATGTTGCAAACGTTGAGAGGAGGAATGTTCACTGGGAATTAATCACGTCCATATTTTATGACAACCTTTGTTGTATTACGTTGATATTTATTGAACGTCATCTATATTTCATGCTTGCTTAAGAATGCGCAATAGAATTTGTAGAATTTTCATCAAGCATTTGATGAAGAATTTTGTTGAATGTTATTGAACGCTGTATTTCCCTATATTACATTTTTGTTTGAAATCATTTCGACTTGCGATGAATTTTGTTTACTTTTCGCACAATTCAGGTGCCGGGAAGTATAACTGGATTAGTACTAGAAAAGCCGTAGAATTATTGTCCGAATCGCCAAGTAAACAGTCGAAAAGAGTTTGAATTTCATGAATTGAAAAATACTGGGTGATACGGCTCAACAAAACATGTCAGTGTTCCTTTACCACTCTTTTCTAGGATATACAGTTTTTTGGAGAAAAAATAAAAACTACACATTCTTTCGTAGCAAAAATCAATGTTTCTCAACACTAGATTTGTTCCATGTGATTTATTTTTGGATGAATCGGAAAGAATCTTGCGGATTTCAATTCATGAAACTCCCCCGGAGACCATAATGTTACGAAAGTTTTTGATTTCAATTAATAAAAAATTTATAAACTTTTAATTCGAAGTGAAAATCATGTTTTTCACGATTTGCATTAGAAAAGTGGTGGAGGAAGTACGAGCTACAAAAAACTTCCAGCGACAAACTTGTTCGCTAGTGTATGGACTATCTTTATTGAAAATTTCAGATCAATTGGAGTGTTAGTTTGCGGAATACTGCGGATCATTTATGAGCGCGCAACGGAAATATGTCACGATTACGTGTCGTTTACCGACTGAATACCAGGGTCCGTAGGGAAGACTGTATTCACTCACTTTTCCAATTACAGTTTATGTATTCGAATATCGAACTATTTTTACAACGTTTTATTTTCTCTATCCATATTCTTGTTACAAACAATTTGTTTGAAGTTACCGACAGTTTAACTCGCTGAGCGCTTGAAATCACGTACAACACCGATCATATTGGGTAATACCAAAAAGGAGGTCAAAACAAATCATGAAAAATATATACATATTCAGATCGATGTAACGAAGAATATTCTTGTAAGGAATCCCATGTTTCCATTTTCACGCATATTTTTCATGATAAAAATTGAAAACTCAAAGCACTTTCTGGCCTCAAACCAACAGTTTCAAAACATAACTCACGAGTACTCAGTTGTTTGTTGACTTTTCAATGAATAAAAACCGTTGAAAAGTGATTATGGTCACTTGGTCAGCTACTTTGGAAGCCTCCGAAATCGAATCAAATGGTCAGGATGTGTGATCAATAGCATACCGATAGTCAGAATACGGGATTCAGTGGAAAGCTTAATTTGTTAAATGTTATTCAATCACAAATCAATGCCTATCGAAGATTATATTCAACGTACCTCGACAAAAAGAAGTATCGAGAGAATTTGGAATTTCATAAAACTTCCTTCAACACACATGTTCCTCATTGTTGAATGAAGTTTCCCTAACAACTAGGGTTACCATACGTCCGGGAAAACCCGGACATGTACTCTTTATAGTACGGTTTTTCCGATATTAAAATGTAGATCTAATTCCTTCTCTAAAAAGAGAACAAAAAGAGTACTGAGAGTACAAGTCGAAAACCCTGGCGGATGTTCCGCATTCTTGAAAAGAGTACATGTCCGGGTTTTCCCCGGACACATATGGTAACCCTACTAACAACACAATGTGTCTCTGGGACGTTTGCTGCATTTTTATAAAACCTATCCTACGTTCTACAAACCTTCCATAAACGTTCCAGTGGCACGTTGTGCTGTCTGGGTTTCAAAGGAATTGGAAAACAAAAAAGAATGATTAGGAATACGAACCCAACATGAACTCATCGATGAATCATAACATTCAACAAATTAGGTTTTCCATAGTATCCCGTATTCCGCAACTATTCGTATACTACACTGAAAGAATTTTTTTTGTTAAAATCACCGTGAAATTCCAGTAATCGAAGGACAAGTAAAAAATTTTCAAAAAATTACTGTGCAGCCTGTAAAAATCAGTGAGTTTTTGAACAGTTGAGAGTGATATTTTTCATAAGTTTTACAAAATGCACAGTGATATTGTTAAAAAATTCCTACTTGTCCCTCGATCACTGAAAATTCACGGTCATTGTTCAAATGAAATTCTTTCAGTGTATTGAGCACACATTCTAGGAATTTCATTTGATTTCGTTAACAAACGATCGAGTATTCGTGAGTTATGTTTTCGAAACTGTTGGTTTGAGACCGAAAAGTGCTTTGGGTTTTTAATTTTTATCATGGAAAATATGCGTGAAAATGGAAACATGGGATTCCTTACAAGAATATTCTTCGTTACATCGATCTGAATATGTATATATTTTTCATGATTTGTTTTGACCTCCTTTTTGGTATTGCCCAATATGCTCAGTGTTGTACGTGATTTCAAGCGCTCAGCGAGTTAAACTTTCTGTAACTTCAATCAAATTTTTTATAAAAAGAACATGGTTAGAAAAAATGGGACCTTGCGAAAATAGTTCGATATGCGAATACATAAACTTTAGTTGGAAAAGTGAGCGAATAGTCTTCCCTACGGATCCTGGTATTCAGTCGGTGAAAGATACGTAATCGTAATAAATTTCCGTTGCGCGCTTATAAATAATCCGCTGTATCCCGCAAACTAACGCTCCAATTGATCTGAAATTTTCAATACAGTTAGTCCACACACTACACTGTTAAAAAAAATTTGTGAATTTCAAACACAAAATTTGGAAGCAATTGACACCCACTTTTGTGTATTAAATTTAACACAGATTTTGTGAGATTCAAATCAATTTTTGTGTGAAAACCATTTCAAGATAATATTGTGTTTGAATTTCAATAAAAGTGTGGGAGATTCAATACAAAAATATGTGTGTTAAGGTGATATTAGCGGTTACCATCCGAGCACGTTGGTTAGAAGAGAACAGGCCTATACGATAGAAAGAGAGGTTTGATATCATCGCTAGTATCCCCTTAAGTCAAGGAAACGTAAAGACTCAAGGAGTACCAGGAGAGAACATAGCGGTGGTAGGGATGAAACGGAAACCCACACCCTCAAGATCTACTTTCTGATGGGTCCAATCAATGAGAGCACAATTCTAAAAGTAGTAAGTGAATTTTACTTTTGGAAACAGAACTTCCGTTGGTTGGAGCCATAAGAAAGTTGGTCTTGAGGGTGTGAGTTCCGTTTCAATAATTTCTACCCCTTCCACTTTTATGTTCTCTCCTGACACTCCTTGTACAGACCACGCAAAACAGCTATTATTATCATCAAAATATGATTTGGTCAATTCTTTGATGTGTGTCTAACTACTGTTTCTGATTGCAAAATGTTATCAACTTCAGGAATGCACACTGTTCATTAATTTTTTCAATACTCTAATTGAAAGCCCTGATGTAATAAAGGGATTTACGCTTGAAAACTCAAAACTATTGCCCGAGCGTGACATTACATGCCGAAATCAACAATTGAACATTGCTCACATTTGGTCATTCTTTCAACTAATAGTTTCTTTTTTTACAAGGTTACTATTTTTGTATCATTTTTTTTTTGTTATAAGTTACCACCACTTACTTTTTGAAGGTTGAGAGGATTCCTATCTCATATTCATCGACGCGCACCAGGGAATCAACTTTTTCTCTCCTGGGGAAAAAAGATTAAATCTAATGAGATCTATGTATATCTCTTGAGATATATGTAGATTTCTTCACATCCAAATTTTTGAGAAAATCTCTGCAAGTCTCCTGATATCTATTTCCATTGAAAGATTTCAAGTTTAGCAAACATATCTGAGATTTTCTGATATCTACTCACATCTGAAGATTCATGTTGCTGAAGTTTAAATCGTTTATTCAAACGAATTGGTAATCGAATAACGAAATACTCAGCTGTCAAAGACCCAAAGTTTTGCGGTATATGTTTTGAACCATGTTTTCAGTTCCAAGGAGTTCATTCGAGAGAATCAACACCGATGATTATTCAAATTTTTTGAGTTTTGAATTCTCGTTTCGTTTCTATAAACGATTCAAACTTTAAGAACATGAAGATTCCAATTTTGGAAGGAATCCAAGAAGTATAGGGAGTTTTCAAAGGAACTCTGGAGATCCCTGGATATCTTTTTGGACCTTTGTACATCTTTTGGATCTCTTCCAAAATGGAAATCTTTCCATGTAAGAAAAAACATTAAGAGATTTGTAGACATTTTTTCAGAAATTGAGATCTTAAGAGATCCACATAAATTTCAAGAGATCTACATAGATCCTATAACATCAAATCTTTTTTTCTCGGACTAACATGAAAGAATATATTCGCAGACAGCATCACAATTCTCAATGTATTCATAAAGAATTCTTTATGAATTAACAGAGTTCCCAAGGTACTGAATATAAATTTCTGTTGAATTGTGGTGTTAGCCGGGGTTACTAATTACTTCTGTTAATATTCGACCCTCATCCCTCAGTTACCCTACGTATTTTTGCGTATTTTAATTCACCTTTCGTTGTGCGTTGCAGTTTAGTAAATAAAACTTTTTCAATGATAAAGAATGTACTTCGTGTCTTGAAGTTGGTGCCTGTTCTTGGTTCAAATCCCCCTTGATCCCTTGGTCTTTATCCCTAAGAAGAGGAGATTTCATTTGAAAAAACTTTTGTTCCCTTCAAATCCTGTGGGGTAAGGTTTAAGGATCAAATTTGCCCCATACAGCACATAATATTGCTGCCGTATTTCAATCTTGATAAAAATATTACAAAACACAACGCAATATTGCAATATCGACGATATATTACGAATTGTAATATGGTATTGTGGCAATATTATGATATCAAAAATCACAATGTAATATTACATCAATATTCCAGAATTATAAAAATATTAAGTGTGAAAAAAACAGTTTTTCTACCCTATTCTTTAGTTGCAAGAGAACAGTTTTTGTTTTCTGAACTATAAGAACTAAACGAATACGTGCCTGTCAAGTTGGCACCACATATATACAAAAAAAAATTTTTCGATAGAGTTCTGGATGCGTCTAGCATAGTTCTACAGTTCTCAATCAGTATTGAAAATAGTTCTGGTCATATATGCTAAAAGATTTTTTTTCAAAGAAATGAGGTGCTAAGTTGACGCTGCACTCCATATGAGAGAAATGGTCAGTATCGGTATAGTTCTGGTATCTACGAATAGAGTTCTAAAGTTCCTGATAGATTTTGGGGATAGTTCTGACATATACGGGGGATTAGAAGGAAGATTATTTTTCCGACAGCACCCCAAATTTTTGGAACAGTGATATGGTGAGGAGTTCTGGATGCAGATTATAATGAGTTGAAGTTCTCCAGAGAGTTCTCCGAGAAACAAGGCATTTATGAGGATTGGGGTACACGAGAAAAAAGCTGTATATATTTCACGTGAAAAAAGCAGTCTGCGCATGGTGCTCACACGATATTGAGAGTTCTGGGTTGAATAGTGATAGTTCTGGGCTTTTTCAGATGGGCATGACTCATAACTTTTGTCCAAAGAGCGGGAACTCTGGGAGGAATCCTCAGAACTGACATAGCGGATGGACAAGTTCAGCGTCTCGGAAGACGTGTATTCCATCGTAGTTCTCGTCTAATGACTTCGAGTTATGGAGTCACTTTTTAGAGTTCTCTGCTCCGAATCATGATGAATGCTCACAACACGATTGACATAGCTGAGAACTCCCAACGTATCCGCGAGAACTATCAGAACATGCCACTGAACATAACCTAAAGAAAAACAATCTACCCACAGTGTTCACTCAAGTATTGGGGAATCAGAGTCAAATAGTGAGAGTTTTTAGAGTTTTCAAGTTGGAATTGATCAAAATTCCTGTACAGAGATCCAGAACTCCGAAAGAACCCTCCAGAACTACCATCGCAAATTGCGAAATTCAGCGTCTCGTGAGAAGTCTATGACATCGCAGTTCTGGTCTAATCAGTTGGAATTCTGGGTGCAAGTCTCACAGTTCCCCGCTCCAAATCATGATAACTGATCAGAACTCGGTCGACATCGCCGAGAACTCCCAACATATCCGCGAGAACTATGAGAAGATACCACGAACATGTAATCAAACAGAAACGGTCTTCCCACAGTTCTTACTCAAGCATTGAGAGTTCTGAGTCGAATAATGAGAGTTCTCACATTTTTCGTGTTGGAATTGATCAGAACTCTTGTGCAAAGATCCAGAACTCTGAGAGAACTCCGCGGGGCTGCCATCGCAGATGACAAAATGCAGGGACTCGTGAAAAATCTATGACATTGCAGTTCTGGTCCAATCGATTTGAGCTCTGGGTCCAGGTCTCAGAGTTCCCTGTTCGAAATGCTGATGAATCCTCAGAACTCGATCGACATAGCGCAGAACTCTGAACATTCCTGTGAGAACTCTGAGAACTTGCCGCGCAGCTGAACAATGGGAGGAAATGATCCTCCCACAGTTCTCTTCGAGTATTAGGAATTCTTGGCCTAATAGCGAGAGTTCTCAGATGTTTCAGGTTGGAATTGATGAGAACTCTCGTGCAAAGCTCCAGAACTCTGAGAGAACTCCCCGGAACTGCCATTACAATTCGCGAAATTCAGCGTCCCGTAAGAATCCTATGACATCGCAGTTCTGGTCTAATCGCCTTGAGTTCTGGGTGCAAGTCTCACAATTCCCCGCTCCAAATCATGATAACCGCTCAGCACCCGGTCGACATCGCCGAGAACTCCCAACGTATCCGCGAGAACTATGAGAACATACCACGAACATGAAATCAAACAGAAACGGCCTTCCCACAGTTTTTACTCAAGCATTGAGAGTTCTGAGTCAAATAATGAGAGTTCTCACATTTTCCGGGTTGGAATAGATCAGAACTCTTGTGCAATAATCCAGAACTCTGAGATAACTCACCGGAGAGAACCCTGTTATAGATTTCTCATGGGACGCTGCATTTTGTCATCTGCGATGGCAGCCCCGGGGAGTTCTCTCAGAGTTCTGGATCTTTGCACAAGAGTTCTAATCAATTCCAAGTCGAAAAATGTGAGAACTCTCATTATTTGACTCAGAACTCTCAATGCTTGAGTAAGAACTGTGGGAAGACCGTTTCTGTTGGATTTCATGTTCGTGGTATGTTGTCATAGTTCTCGCGGATACGTTGGGAGTTCTCGGCGATGTCGACAGAGCTCTGAGCAGTTATCATGATTTGGAGCGGGGAACTGTGAGACTTGCACCCAGAACTCAAAGCGATTAGACCGATTAGAGCGATTAGTAAGAGTTCCGGAGGCTTGGATATGTGCAATGCTATATTTGGGACGAAATTTTCTCTTCCGGGACATATTTTCTTACGCTTAGCACCTCAATGCCTCAACAAAATCCAACAGGAACTGGATTACATCTGAAGTTACTTGATTAAACTAAGAGGTAGGCCACTTAAAAGTGATGATTTTTTGCAATGTAAAATCTTTATATAGTGTTAAAGTAAGTGTACTTCTATTTTGCTCAACGCAATGTAAATATTGATAGACTTTTGAAAATGAGTTCATTGTTTCATAACATAAAATCATTCGCATACAAATAAAACCGTGCAAATCAACAGCTGAAGGAAAAAATCACAAGTCTAGCCATACGCAACGCACCGCGAAGAAAAATAACGATGGGATACGCATCGAATAAGGAAAAATAACATTCGAACGCTCACTCTAGCGTGTAGATTTTCTCTATTTTTCCTCTTCGTCACGAGTCGGCTAAACTCGGGGCACATTGTATCATGCGTATAATATAGATATACGGTATCAAAAAGATTCAATTAGTAACATTGAGCTCTATATGCATACTGGAGTGATTGCGCATATTGTTCTCCGTAAGCCGAGAGGTGCGATTGGATGAGATTTTATCCTTGCTCATTCAATACAAAACCCGAATAGTGGGGGTAAATGGGTGAGATTGCATCTCTTTCTAGCAAATAACGATGTCCTTTTCTAGTCACCTCACAGAGAACAGTAGGTGCAATCACTCCAGTATGTATATAGAGCTCAATGATAAGTACCACAATCTAGATTAACGAATCTTTAAAGGATAGGTCTTAGATAGTAAGGAAAAAATCATCATGGAAGGTATCTACTAGGCGCTTCTATAATGCTGTTAGTGACGATTAGCTCATTGCTAACTTGAGAATAAGTTACAGTAACGGTAGAGCCGTAATATCTTGACTGCTCAATGTCCCGACTCAACAAGATCCCAAATCAATTCATCCCAAAAGACCGATAGTCCGAAATTTGCTGGTTGGTCAACTCCTAGTCGCTTTCTAGAACTTCCTAAAAGTTGACTAATCAGAAAATCTCGGACCATTGACGTTTTGGGATATATTATTGCGGGACACGGTCTTACATACAGGTCTGTAAGCTCCTAAAGTGGGGATAGTTCTTTTAGTGATGACATATTTTTTATTGAATAGCCGCAACTTGAAACGGCGCTGTAATCGGAGTGTAGTTGTTTTCTGTTGTGCACAAGAGATGAGAAATATGCTTATTTCTCTTTATCGCTGTTCAAGTAAACATCTACACCTCGATTACAGCGCCACTACACATGCGGAGAAAAATTCTTCAACAAGAGAACTACTCCCACCATCCAAATTTGAATAAGTTTCCAGACCTGTTTATATGACCGTGGTTCAGTGGTCACAGATCAAAAACGCCGACCTTATTCATAAGGACACAACGGGACATACATGTGAACATGTGATACATACATGTTTCAACATGTATGCACTTTTATGTCCGTGTGAGTGAAGTCGGCGTTTCGGATCTGTGACCACTGCCGTGGTTTGGGATATTGTCGAACCGGGACGTTGAGGAGTTAGGATGTTGCAGCTCTATCACAGTGAAGGTTGAAGCCCACAAACGCATAAACGTGATGCATAAGGCCATAAGAGCTCAAGCAGTCAATCTTAATAAAAACATGAGACCTTATGTGTTGTGTTTCGTGATTATGCGTTCGTGTGATTAGGTCTTAACTCCGATGTTGCAAATTATGACTGACTATTATGTTGCATTCCTAAGGTCTGTGTCACATTACACTTAAAAAAGGCGGAAAGCGGAGCGCGGAACCATTGGTTGAAAAGAAAGGTGACGATTTGTCTCTCTTTTCAACCAAAGGTTCCGCTTTCCACCATTTTTCAGCTCCATGTGACGTGGGCTCAAGGCTGCCCTCTCATGGTCCGGAATACGTTCCGGCAGAATGGGAATTGAAACAATGCTCAATTTCTTATAGATTTCTGATAGGACGTGCCAAAATAAATTGTCAAAACAATTAGTTTACACTCATTCCGCTGGAACGAATTCCAGTCCATGAGAGGCTAACAGGCTCCCATAACCTAACAGAATAACCTAACAGGCTTATAAGATAGATTCCTTATTTTAATTAACATAGTGTCACAGGTATCGAAAAATCAGAGCACAACGCCCGTATAACGCTGGACGTTACTTGCTAGTTTTAGAATGGTTCATGCCTCGGATTAAATCTAATGATCAATCTTATCGATCCTTACCTTATCCGATTCAACCTTACATGGATGAGATAATGAAAATCTGATTGAATTTGAGCAGATTTATGAAGGTCTAAATAAATGTAGATGATGAAAATCTCAATTCAATGAACCAAAATGTAAGTAGACCATCAATTCCTCCCATCTTAAAATGAGAATGAGAATAATTCCGCAACCATGGATTGGATCCAAACAGATGTGAACAGATGTTAACCATCTAATTCTTTGAACTTGATGTATCAGATTTTATATTGAATCTAATGAATCGTTTTCCTCGAGTATCATTCAGAATTGGCTATATGGTTTATTTTTTATCTAACATACCACTTTATCATACTTTATTCAGATTTTTTATCAACGCTCATTTCTTGATCTGTGAATATAGATTCATCGACAGGAATGCCCAAAATGCCGAAAATTAGTTCACCTCCTCGATATGCTAATGTTAAATGCTACTCAAAAAACACAGTAGATGTAGAATTCCAAGATGTAGGACCTGAAAATGTGGGATCCCGATCAACTTTACTTGAGTATACATCAATCGAGAATAGTAAGTATCCAACCATGTAGCTGATCCTTCCACAAATCCCATGACAAATTAATAAGGAATCAAAAGCTCTTTGGCCATAAAGTGATGAGGCATTTATATCCACGCAAGTATTTCAGTTGAGGGGTAATATTTCCTTGTATTCCCGAAATTTGGGGTCGTCTTCTAAGCCTCACCTTGAACGATAGAAAAGGTTCTCAAATATGGAGTTTTATGCAGGGATCGGCAGTCAGGGCAGGGTTTCCACTCACCTGGAAAACATAGTAAACCTGGACAAGTCAGGGAATTTTGTCATCTGGAAAAAGTAGGAACCCTGTCAAGAATACTTTTGTAATCCCGAAGTACTTGGAGTGGGAAGTAGTTTTTTGTTTTGGGTGCAATATGTCTGTACTTGAGGTCAACAAAAATACTCCTGACTGAAAGTACTCCCGGGCTGTTCATCTCTGATACAGGAGCACATCCTCATATGGAATAGTTCAAACAATAGTGCTATTTGTTGAATTGTACTTTTACATTTTATCTGTTCAGAATATACGAGACAAATAATTCCGACACCAATTTCATAATCAGTTTAATACATTGCTCAGTGTAAATTTGAAATTACCACTTCTTCAGATAATCACGAAATACGGGAAGGTAACGAATGTATGAAAAATACGGGTATTATAATATTTGATCCATTCCCAACAAAACAATTCAATTGGCCTGGAGTTACATCCACTGAAAATAAAGAAAATCACTCCCCCACAGCTGAGAACAGAACATTTTACATTCAAGGTAAGGAACTTGTTGATATTCACTGGATAATAAATGATTTCAGACATAGCTGCCAGATTGACTCCGAGTTTTTGTCTCGTATTAGTAATCCTTATTAATTAAACTCCATGATAAGAGGATTCATGAGCAAGGAGAGTCAATCTGGCAGCTCTGATTTCAGACAATATAAAATTTCTTCTAAGTATCGTATTGATTTGAATGAATATGGGTCATTACACGTAAAATTTGCATCAAGTTTGTAAATATTTTTGGAATAATCATCTTCTTGTCAAAACATGAGAGACCCGTATTTTTTGTTTTTTTTCGTGATTTTCGGTTTGTACAATGGGGTCAAGTTTGCAATTTTCACAAATTCCGTTTTTTGGTAGTATGCAACATGCCCGACTCCGTCATCATTTGTGGATCACTAGTAATATTTAGTAATTTCACTAAAAACCACCAGTTTTCAGTCAATGACAAGCAGTCGGGCATGTTGCATACTACCCGTTTTTCCAAATGCATGTCTCTAAAGAAGCTTCCGACATATAAGAATATTGCAAAGATATAAAAATTAGAGTTTTTTCTGAACTTTTCAAAAATTCGTATGAAATTTTGGTTTCCAAACTACATCTTGTCATAATCCGATGATCAACGTATGAAAATTATTTCATTCGAATTTGGACATTTCTAATTGTCAAATTCCACAAATACGATCAATGTGTGGATCGTAACGATATTTTTTGTTCATTTCCGAAAATGGTACTCAACGGCATTCAACAGATATGAACAAAATAAGAGTGGCCTGAAAATTTGGCGTGCCCGATTATTCATGACCTGAAATGGAGGCTAGATACTTGACTCTTAATTGAGGGATTGAGCTATGATTTTGAATCATGCATATACATTGAGTCATATTTTTGTCTTATTTTGTTTATACCTCTTGAATACCGTGAAGTATCATTTTCGGGAAGAAACAAAAAATATCTTTATGATCCATAGATTGATCGTATTTGTGGAATTCGAAAATTAAAAATGTCCAAATTCGGATGAAATAACTTTTACAACTTGATCATCGAATTATGATAAGGAGCGAATTGAAAAAAAAATTCCACTCAACTTTTCGAAAAGTTCAGAAAAAACCCTAACTTTCATGTTTCTGCAATATTCTTATGTGTCAAAAGCTTCTCGAGATACATGCATTTAAAAACAACGGAGTTTGTGAAAATCGCAAACTTGACCCCATTGTATAAAGCAGAAATCACGAAAAAAAACATACGAGTCTCTTATTTTTTGACAAAGAATCCGAAAATATTTAAAAACTCAATGTAAATCTTTCGTGGAATGACCCATATGCATTTCAATGATGGTATCTAATTTCTAGCGTTGGGTTATCATTAATACAATCCAGAATACAGTTTTACAATATATTCTGACATGTTTTTTTTGTAATCGAAGAAATTCTACTTCATACCAACAATTGATGAACTTGTTTCACCATTTTCCGCAGAACACGATGGAACGCCGGAACTCAAAACAGCATTTTGTACGCAAAGCAGTGCAAATGCAGACTCATTTTCTTCCCAAAATATGGAGAACGCAAATATGTTTCAAAAAAAATTGGACGCAAGAGTTATAGGTAGCCAATCATCGCCATCTATACCAGTGAGTGAGCTTTGTACTTGTTCACAGAATTCAACAACAGCTACAAATGGTATTTTCTTTTTTCATAAATATTTTTTGTAAATCCATAGATTTTCAATTATTTTGAATTAGAGAACCTATATGAAGTTGAATATTTACAATTCTCTCACGTCGCTTAACACTAGAACGATGGCCAAATAAATTGTTAAGCTTTTTTTCACCTCTGTTTTTATACATGTAATTGCATTCATAGGCGGATAGTCTTCACCTTCTCTGAAAACTCATGAATCACGTTACCGAAAGGAGATCTTCTAAAATTTTATCAGACCCTCAAAGTTTAGAATATTTCATCGGAAAGTGAAATTTAGATTCTGAATTTTTGTTGAACTGAAACAATATTTTCTCAATCCAAAGCGAGTGTATTTGAAATGAGAAGAATATTGTTTCCGTTACATATGAAACGATGGTTGGGGAATCAAGAAAACTTTTTCTCTGTGTAGTTGATTTCCAAGTTGATTTTTCCTTCAAAACTGTGGGGAGAATGAATTTATCATTTCACAAATATCCTCTTGATTCCTTATAATCCTTTCAATATCTCATTATCCAAATGTTCTAATGTCAAATTTCAATTCATCAAAAGAATATTATGGTTCTGTACATTCCATATCATTTTTATGAATGTGAATTTTCTGAGATGGTTGGAAGAATATCACAAAATAAGTTTTATGAGGAATGGCGAGATCCATTGTTGTTATTAGTGAGCATTAAGATAATATAATCATTGTATGATTATGAGATATTTCATTTTGGATATTAATTTTGGCGATTCTTCTCATCATATACATTGAAAATGATGTGCATCCACATGATGTGTTCCGAATATCTTCGATCAGTTCAATACAAATATAATCTTTGATCACAATCGAGCGATACAGCGGTACACTTAGAAAAATTGTTCACTTGAATATGAACGTACTAGGCATTCCATTGCATCCAATGAAATTTTAGTTTTAATTTTGATTCAAGTGAATCTTATTGGAGATGAATAAAAATTTATATGGAGAAAAAAATTTTTTATTTGATCCAACTAAAACTCCAGTATGTTCATATTTGAATATAAATTTAGATGATTCAAAGTTTTGCCGATCCAAATGAATCCAGATAAATCCAAATATATCCAAATATCAAATTTTCTCGGTGTAATCTTTCTGTGGTTGAGTTGCAATGTAATGTTGGTATAATATCACATAGCTCAAAGCGTGTCAATCACGATGTTGCTAAGTTAGGAGATAATAATGTCTCGCCATTCAGTATGCTATTCAATAGAGTTAATTAATCGGTAGATTCCGTGGAAAGTCTTCCTAATCTAACAACTCTTCTCAGGAATTTTTCTGAGTATTGCTACGATATTACAAATGTTACGATGATGACATTGACATCACTGTAATGTCGCAGGAATATTCCAATACATTACGGAGAGGTTTCATGTTGTGTGAGAACTAATTTGACCATCATTTTGAATATCTGGTACACATATGGGGAATATCCCAAATATTGTCTCACTAAAACGTCTTTGGATTTAGATGTTTCCAAAGAGCACAAAAGTGTTGGTGAAATACTGTCGACATTCCACTGAGTCATATTCATTTCGTGCAGTAAAAAACATTCCATACCATGTTCATAAAACGTTCATTTCCGTGAACATACTTTGAAGATATGTTGAATGTCTTTATCTGCACCAAATGCATGCAACACGGATATTCTATGAATTTTCTGTGTACGTGGTTGTGTTACTTGGATTGAAATTATAACTCAGTTAGCATACAATGTCCAAAAAACATTGCTTCCATATGCCCAAGATCTCAGCCAATCGAAGTATTTGAATTTCATGAACACTGTTATTATGGGTTTGAAGTGTTAACCTCAAATAATTTTTCAATCTCTATTTAACTTCCTATGGGAATCTTTCAGGAAGATTGAAAATAAATATTGTATTCAGATACTCATGTGCAAGTGATTTGGACATTCGCGGACAATTGCATGTTACCAGTATGTCTCTGTAACGTTTTTGGACGTTTTGGAATATTTTTGCACATTTTGCGAGGTTTTCATGAAAGGTACATGAAACCTCCTAATGCTAACTGGGAAATGGATATGGATGTATATTAGTATATATTCATATGCGAATTAATTATACACATATACATATTTAATGACAAGTGCGATTTACATACCTAAATCATTTCCCATTGACATTTTCAGATGAATCTGTCTCTGGTATAGAGAGTATCTTTAGAAGGTGCTTAAAACCACTTCATACAAAAATCAACTTTCTCATACGATCTAATAAACAAAAGCAGCCGGATGGTATTGAAAATGAGGAGGATAAGTGCCTATTATCTGAGTTTCCTATACGTACAAAGGAGGAGTTGATTACATCCGAAGAGGATGTAAAATCTAATGATGAGATCAAGAAGCAGTTTGTACGTTTTTCTTCTATACTGTTTTCTTATTCTACAAGGAATGCAAAATAGAATTCTCCCTAGCAAATCCGATCATACTTCAATCGTACTGGAATTATCCTGTATGTTTGTGAATTTTTCATACCGTAATCATACTTAAATAATACTGTTACCGAAATTAGACTGGATTTATACCAAAAATATACCGAAATCTGGTACGTTTTCTGTATTAATTGAGTATGAAGGATTCATTCTAAATTCATACCGAGTTTATACTGAAAAAATACCAGCTGATTGGGAATTTTTCAGTATACTTTGAGTATAAAAATTTCACAAACATACGGTATGATTTCCGTCCACTTTTCATCATAGATCGGTATTTTACTAAATTACTACTAGATTCATACTGATTGTATGCCATACGACAATTTTACTAACAAAGTACTGGAAATTCCGGTATAATCGGATCAGCTAGGGCTATCACATCGCGTACATCATGGGTTAACGGTAGCCCTTTTTTGCACCGAAGTTATGCTATCCCGACAAATGATTGTTCCGAAATTTCGTATCCTGACGGGTTATATCCCGGAAAGTCATGATTGGTTCGTCTGTTGGAATCTATGAAAAATGAGTAATACAATGGGACCAGCAATAATCGGGATACTGAACTTTCGGGATAAAAACCGTTGGGATACGAAATTCCGCAACAATCATATGTCAGGATAATAGAACTCCGGTGCGAAAGAGTGAAAAATTAATTGCTTGACTCCATAAATTCCCAGAAGTGAGCTTGTGCGTTTTGGAGATTATTTCAACTCATTTCGGGTAGACACTCACTCTCTTGCAGTTGAAAAACTAATTCACTCCACACGAAGAAAGAATCTAGGAAATGATGTTGTCACGTATCAATTACAAGCAGTCCCATGCGTTATTGTTCATTGGAACCTTTGATTATTCCATGTACTAGTGACGCCAGAATGGAGGGCGAGGACCGTCGAGGCTACCCTCTCTCCGTTACATTTCCCTTGCGGCCCTCTTCCGACACGCACACAATCAAATCGTCGTATGTGCCGTGATGATTCAATTGTGTGCGGACTAGAAAAGGACCGTAGGGTATCCTCGACGCTCCCCGCCCTCCATTCTGGCATCACTCCCAGTTAGCACAACATGCTTGTGGGATGTTTTTAGAACGTTCAAAAAACCTTCGCGACGTTTTTGAAACGTTTCAAAAACATCCTATGTGCATGGTTTGCTAACGGGGCTACCAATCTTATGGAGATGAAAAATAATGAATTTCAAAATTTTTGGTTTTGACAGATCAATGAATTGCAAAAATATAGAAATTCAAATGAGGGCAAATATACCAGAACATGTTTATACAATATGATGAAGGACGAAGTAGCACTTTTATTCTCGTGGTCTGGTCAACGAAACACCATAAAATTCAAAGAGATGAAAATTTGTAATATTTTGATTGGTAAGTAGAATTGTTTGCTCCAACATCATTTTCAGATTGTCAATGGAATAGGACAATTGAAGAATCCATTCTTTCCTAAATGCATGCATCCTCAGTCTTACAGTTTCTTGAATCTCTCATTAGATTTTCCACGAACTCTACTGCATGGGAATTTTGACCATGAATTCTGACCTTATTGATGATTGTAAAAGGATTCTCTGTAAAAAATATTCTGTTAAAAGGAATTGACAATCAAACGTCTGAATCGCGGTTTTTGTACATTCGACCATGCACATTGACTCAGCACATAACATTACAGCAACATTAAAATACCGCAGTGATTTTACAGTGATACCCTGGTGAAAATTGGTTGTCAGTTTCTGACGTTTATTCCAAAAACCGGTCAGATTATGACATATGGCACACTATTGTCAGAATATGTCACACTATTGTCAGAATATGTCACACTATTGTCAGAATATGTCACATTTTGACAAAATCTGATCGGTTCTTGCAACGATATGTCATATTAGGTTATGTGATATGAGGATATGTCAAACTTGCTATGATCTGACATTCGATTTGCACCAGGGTATTTCTGCAATATTTGTACTGAACGGGACCTTTCAATTTTAATGTTTTCCAATTCTTGCTCAAAGATTCAAATGATCGTTTTCCTATCGATGTACGATTTTACTTCTCGATTTCTATGCGATTGATTGGAAAATTATATTGTTCATTGTATAGCGTTTGGAATTCAAAAGATCGAACTTCCTGATTCACCCGAATACGAAGACCCCTCAGGGTGCTTCCGATAACTGTTCCCAGCAGGGCAGAAGCGAATTTTCAGCCTATCAAAAAATTGTGACGAAATTTTAAATGTTTGAATTGTTTGACAAATTTTTCCTGCTCTGTTCGGAACAGTTATCGAGAGCACCCTCAAATTATGTTTTCAGATCAAACAGCTATTTTTGAAAAATAATTTTCAATCATATTCCTTCAGAGGAATTGAGAAATTGTATTCGTTCCAGCGATACCAGATTTGATACGAAACCATTCATGTACGCCGATGCAATAGTATGTACGTGGGAACATTTGATACGTACGAGTGGGAACTCGTACGCACATTTGCGTCCGTATGAGTAACGGTTTCGTGTCAAATCTGGCATCGCTGATCCGTTCCCATTAGAATGTCAAATCTCTTGATAATTCTGAATGGATCATTTTTTACGCGGTTTTTTTGTAAGATTTTACTATCAGTGATAATGCCAGTAATATGAGATGTTCAATATATCTTCTGTGCTATTTGAACAGATACTATATCTCGATTAAAAACGTTTAAAATAATGGAATTGATGTTTTTCAGAATCCGTGGTCAATCATTCCAAAGCTGAAAGAACCAAAATTGAAGATCAAGTGAAAAGGTGGCTACAGCGCGCTTCTGACCGAATCAAAACTCAGAAGTGAATATTTCCTCACAACGATGAAGCAACGTATTCTTTCAGTAGTATGAATAGGGCTGATTATTTTAATCTAGTGGATCTTGCTCATTCAGCAAAATACGTACTGGTATCCTAGTCTCGTAGTAACGTTTATAATTTCTGATTCAAACATTTGAGATATCTAATAGTGTTCATTTATGTTGAAATAATCACCATAGGGTTAGGGTTTTTATTTGGTACGAACAGTTAACGTCTTTTCTTCTTTGAAGGCAACTGACTAGGAGTTTAATATATATCTTTGAACGAGGAAGTGTTGTTAAGTTAGTGAAATCATTAATCGTATCCTAGTCTCCTAGTAATGTTCTTGATTTTTAACTCAAACATTGGAGATATCTAATTATGTTCATTTATGTTGAAATGATGGCCACAGGATTGGCATTTTTATTTCGTACAAACAATTAATGTCTTCTATTTTCTTCTTTGAAAGGCAACTGCTTACAAGTTTGATATACATATATCTTTGAACGAGAAATTGCTGTTCAGTTAACGAAATAAGTATTCGTTTCCTAGTCTCGTAGTAATGTTCTTGATTTGTACTTCAAACATATAAGAAATCTAATTATGTTTATTTATGTTGAGAGAACAATCAAATGATAGGGGTTTTTATTTTGTACAAACAATTCAACGATTTTCATTTCCTCCTTTGAAAAGGCAACTGCCTGGAAGTTCGCTATTTTTCTTTGAATGGGAGATTATTGTTTTGGGAAACAAGAAAGTATTCCAGTTGACGGAGCATGATTTTTATTAAAAAATCATTTCTCTATCGTAGGCATTTTTTCAAACAACTATTGGTCATGGAATGTGAGCCAAATTCTTCCTCTCACTTTGAAATAATAAGAATAAACATATTACAGGAAAAGTGTACAATTTACATTCTGTTTATTTTTGGATTATCGCCATTTCAGTAATATCAAAAACAAGGTCAACAAAAATTATATAATAAACTACACAATCCATATTTCAGATATAATAATAACCACATGAAATTTGCCTTACTGAACAATTTGCTTACTCGAATCTATGTGCAATAAGTTTTTAGAATAAGAATATGATGATGATTCCAATGAAGAAATTCTTTATTACAATTTGCTCTATTATGAAAGTTTGTATTAATAAAAAAGATTGTTTATGTGAAACAAATATGTTGTTGGTGAAAAATAAAGGTGAATGATTTATTCATTCCAGCCATCAAATATTCAAATGTGGCTCCATTGATTATTAAAAAATATGTATTGTAGAAGAACACACTACAGTTGAATGGAGGAAATATTTGTTTAGCTATATTCGACAATATATTCATTGAACAGAAGTGTATTTTCTTTCCATGCATGGGTGAATGTTTAGACATATATTCATGCCCATCAATATTAAATCATACAATATATCCGAACCTAAATCCACTTACATTCCAATAAAATTCATTTTCATCCTCACATAATTGTCACCACTGTTCAGAAATGATTTTTCATGATATATTTTACGAGTTCCTCAAGAATTCAAAGAATAATCCAGTTTGAATTCTTTTATTTGAATCAAGTGTTCTTTTTGAACATCAGAATATCTTCATTTGTACTGTCAGAACGGGTGTACTTTTACATTTCTTTGAGAATTCAATGAGTCTGCTACAGGGACTTCTGAAGACTTCTTAGAGATTTGTGGTACACAAAATGATTTCTTCCAGAATTCCATGCGAACTGGATATGCTGTATGGGTTATGATGTGAAGTTGCGTCAAATCGAGAGAGTTTTCAGATTATTATGCATGATCTTTTACTACATTCAGTTGTGAACATCATACTTTTTCATTTATAGTACTACTTTAGTACAAAATGTAGTAATATTTGGAACATCATTTTTCTCCGTGTGAGGTAAAAAATGTATAACAATCGGAGGATAGGAACGGAAGATATCTGCATGAGAACGGTATTCACGAAATTTTCAAAAGTTGTTCCAAACCTTAGTGCTCACCTTTTATTCTCTCCATTCCGATTTGCTTGAAATTTATATCACCAAATAACCACCCCGCGAATTGAGTATGCCCAAAATTCAACGAAATTCGGATGATACGAACACAGAAAAGGCACGCTTCCAAAACATCGTCCAATAATGCGGATCTCAAAAAAAATTTTTTCACAGTTTTTACCCAATTGGGAAACTCGTATGGAAGCACTGTCGGGATCATAACTAAAACGTAGTACAATTGGAAAAAAAAACGAAATCACAAATCACCCTGAATATTCTTAGTTGGAGTACAGTCACACCAAATTTTTACCGAATCCACGCTTATTTTCTACTTAAAAGGAACCGAAAGATATTGGTAGAAAATTCCCAAATACACCGTTTTTTTTTTTTATGTTGAAATACACAGGAAAAATATTATCTTATAAATTACGATGTGAGAATTGTAGTGGAGGACTATATCTGCGGAATTAGTCTATTTAAAATGTAACATCGTGAATTGTGCTGTTTTTTGGTTAAATCATGTTGAATATTACGATGTTCATTCCTAAAAAAGAAGGTTATAAGAGCAATATGTGTCTCTAATATCTGACAATTCCTGCTTTTTCAAGTATGGTCCTCTGCTGCGATTTAAACATCGTAATTGAAAGGGTGATATTTTCTCTGGATACCCAAGTACCACTGATTTTTCACTTGATTTGCACTTTCACCAAATCCACATAAAAAAAACACGGTGTTACATTTTCATTAGGGATGTCTTCATGATACGAATCATGATTGTACTGAGGCTAAGACAAATTCGGATCATTCGGATATACATTTGCATTCCACCTATGAATCGGAATTCTGATGTTAGTTTCAATTAATCTCATCCAGGAGTTATGTTCACGTCCCAAATCCCATAAAATGTCACGGTAATTCACCCTGGTAGAAATTTTCTCTAGTACATCGAGAGTTACTTATAAGTTTACTATCTTACTTGTGAGTCACTCATAAGGAAAACTTACGAGTAACTTAGTAGGATGTAACACTTCACTTAACTAAATTCTAGCCATCAAAACTAGCGAGGCATTCAGTAGTAACTGACCAGGAACTTGTAAGAAACTAGCGCCACACTCATGACAGCAATTATATGCCAAAAAAGTTGTGAAGTTATAATAATACATCAACAATGATTATTCAGTAAAATATGCATGCTTTGGCCCAAAATGTTTTTGAAAATAAAAAATTGAATTTCGAGCAAAAATCATGTTTCAGAGGGGACACTTGCAGATTACCACCAACGTTTACCTCGTGTTCAATGCGATGGAGAGAATATTGGAAACCTCCGAGAGAATCGAACCTACCTAAACCAATTCCTACCTAATGTTGCGCGATCTACTATCCTAACGCCCTAACGACCTAAGCTAAACCGGTACCTACGCGATGCATTAGAAAAGATCAATTAAAGTAACGTGTTTATCCGATTCAATCATCCGTCGGTTGAATATAATAATCTATGAGCCTGTGTGAAAATTGCAGTTCGGTTGACAGATGTGAGGTTAAATTTATGTGATCAAAAAATGGATGAATTATTCTTGTGAAATGTGTGGTGGTTATTTCTTGAATAATGTGTATCAAAAAATCTGTTAGTAAGTGCAAAATGAATTAGTAAATCAGTCATAGCTGTTGTAACATGTCAAAAAATCGTAATTTGTTGATGCAGTGAAAATGAATTTTCTTCAAATACTTACATCAATACTTCTAGGCAAAAACTCAGAGATCATATTAATTGTGTAATGAATATGAGTCATGAAGAACTCATTTGATCCAAAATATGTCAAAAGAATGTTCAAAATGAATTGCAAAAAACTTGGATTATTCACTTGCAGCTCGACGGATGGTTTTACTTTTCA
Source organism: Gonatopus flavifemur (assembly GCA_018340375.1). Lineage (NCBI taxonomy): Eukaryota > Metazoa > Arthropoda > Insecta > Hymenoptera > Dryinidae > Gonatopus > Gonatopus flavifemur. The sequence goes on from JAFFJZ010000100.1 coordinate 91,068, forward strand.
AATTGAAGAGTACTCTTCATGTTGAAATTTTCAAATTTGAGGAAAAAGACTTATTTTCTGAGTTGAATTCGTTGTTAGGGTGATGACAAACTTGTAGGAAGAGTTTGAAAGTTGGGTGGAATCTATATTGATCAGGAAAGTCCAAATCGTGTGGCAAAAGTTAGAAAATCTGTCAACTTAGCTTACGGCACATGGGTATTCTATTAGCTTTTCTTCACTAAACGAAATCTAGGAAGGAGAAATGTATCAAAATTTAGTAAAATCAAGTTGGTACAGAGTAAGAGAGGACAGATATATTCATTGAATTTTATTGGTTATTATAAAAATGTTGATAAATACGTAAAGGCTATGTATGACTCAATTTATCGTCTCTCAATATTTTTGTTTCAATGCTTTTATATTGTGTGCATTTTTGTATCTTTTCACTAGTAGGTCGAGGAAACATGTGTATTGAACCTGTTTTATAAATATAACATTTATTTGTAGGAACATGATACAACATTATTGGAACAGAAATATTAAAAGACGACACATTGGATCTTCTATAGCCTTTCCTTATTCATCAACATTTTTATAATAACCAATGAAATTCAATGAATATATCTGTCCTCTCTTACTCTGTACCAACTTGATTTTACTAAATTTTGATACATTTCTCCTGCCTAGATTTCGTTTAGTGAAGAAAAGCTGATAGAATACCCATGTGCCGTGAGCTAAGTTGACAATCAATTTGATATTGATATTGTTGTTGTTGATATTGTCGTGTATTTGAATAGAATTCATTTTCACCACATCAGCAAATTACGATTTTTTTACATATTACAACAGTGATGACTGATTAAATAATTCATTTTGCACTCAATAACAGATTTTTTATGCATATTAATCAAGAAATGACGAAAGAAGAGTACTTGGTCGAAACTTATATTTGATTATGACGAAACACATATTCATTCAGTTCATGCTCTTTGAATAATACTCAAATGATGTGTATGATGATGTGTCGTGTAGAAAAGAAAAATGATGCTGAATAGTTAATAAATCAACCTTATGAGAATTGTGATGAGTTATATGAAACACTTATTTCGCTGGTGATGGTTGAACGTTTGTTAAGTGTTTTTCTGTATGCACAACGTGGAAAATCTTGTGAAATTCTCATAAGTTCCGCCTAATTATAACCCAAATAGTTAGTTGAGTTAAACTTATCACTTACTGACCAGTAATTCACGAGTTTTACTTAACTAGTTCTCCCTCACTAGTGCCTCACGAGTTGTGGGGAAAAACTTATGATATTTCTACTAGGGCATATATGGCAGGTTTAGATGCAGCAAGAGAACCATTTCATTCGAATGTCGGACAGGGTATGATTTATGCACGTAAGAATCATACACGTATTAATTGTACACAAAAAATAAAACCCAAAAGTATTTACACTGATCATTTTTGTCAAACACATAATATTTTATGCAATGATTATTTGTGCACGTTAAACTGATTGATATAGAAATTGTAAACAAAATATTTTACAAGCGTCAAAAATGTCAACAACAAAAATTGTACACATATTGTTTATGCACGATTAGGAAATAAAATTAATTAGTGTAATTATTGTACTCCTAATCCAATTCATAGTAATTATTCAATAAAACGAGAAAAATTTCTCATATGAATTTCATTAGGTGTGTAATAATTCTACACTAATTAATTACATTTTTTGTCCGTGCATAAAAACATGTGTACGATTCTTGTGAATCACTTTTTTTCAAGCATGAAAAATATTTAGTGTAAAATTTCCTTGTCAAATAATTCTACGTACACCAATGCTTATGTGTTAAATATGAGGTATTGAAAAAAAATTATTAGTGTAAATACTTTTGGGTTTTATTTTTCGTGTACAATTGATACGTGTATGATTCTTACGTGCATAAAACATACTCTGTCTCGTGCATAAACAATATGTGTACAATTTTTGACGCTTGTAAAATATTTCGTGTACAATTTCTATATCAATCAATTTAACGTGCACAAATAATCATTGAATAAAATATTATGTGTTGGACAAAAATGATCAGTGTGAATACTTTTGGGTTTTATTTTTTGTGTACAATTAATACGTGTATGATTCTTACGTGCATAAATCATACCCTGTCGAATGTCGTATACTTGAATTCTTCCATTTGTATGACTTCGCGGCTATTTTGAATGTTCTGATGAGTATGGCATACGATTTCCTCCACATCCAAGTCTCATTTCGAAAGTTTCGATTTGGCTGAGGCGAGCAAAAGATTTGGATCATCCTGAGATGCATTTCCGATTTGTCGTTGGTTCAAAAGTGAGGTCTTATATGCAATTCATCTCATTTACCATGGAATATCTGTTGCTGAGATCCTACAGAATGTCACGATTACTCATATGTGACAGTTTTGAGATTAGAAAAAGAATCAATTTCATTTGAATGTCGTATACGTGTACTATCTCACCTGCATCACGAGCGTGAATCAAAATTGTCTTCTCTGGAATGAAAATTTAATCAATATTCAATCATTTTCGGATTTTGTTCAAAAGATTCAATTCCTCCGTATATACCTTCTTGTATGCTCTGAATATCGAATATCTCTCAGAGAAATTATATCAGACACAAAGTATCGAATTCCAAAATATAACCAACATAGTTCGATTCCAATGATTATAATATATATTCATGGAAAACTTATCTGGAAACATTAGAAGTCACAATGCATTCTCACAACAACGATGAACATGATAATATAGTCTCCATTTCAACACTTCAGATCAATTTTTCCGTCCCCGACAATTAACTTCGCATTCATCAACAGGATTATATGGAATGTCAAAACATTTTTTTTACAAATTCCAAATTGCAAGTTCATACATAACATACGATAAATGATGTGAGCCCATGTTCACTACGATTAATCACATTTAGAATTAAAATCTTCTCATTTCTTGTGAAAATGTTACTTTTTTTGTATTCTCATATGTTTATCACGTGTACAACTTCAACACACTCAATTTTTCACAAATTTTGGATATACTCACCAAAGACTCTCAATAGTCTCCATAGTCTATGCAGAACCGTTTCTCTCCATAGACTCTCCATATACTATGCATAGACTATCCATAAATCTCTTTACACGGGTAAAAATTGTAAATTTTAAATTTCATGGCAATCGGATAATAGGAAATGGAGATATGAGCGGTCAGAGAATCACGATTTTCAAAAACGTCTTTCACAATATTTTTAAAACGTGTTATCCGATCCAGACCAAAATCAGTAGGTCTCGTGGTGATCGCGTTTTCTCGACATTCTGAAGCGTTTGGCAAAGGCGGAATACCCCCTTCTGTATCATCGATTTTTGACCCTATTACAATACTTCGTTTCCTTGGATACAAGGAACATGGAAGTAAAATCAATTTTTTATGAACAATTTACTTGAAAATGACGAAAAAGAAATTTTTTCGGGCTTCATGAAATAATTCATGTAATTCAATCAATTACCTTCAATTTAAGCGCTCGTTTGTCCAAATCGATTGCACCGTGAAAAGTTATGAATTTTCAAAAAACGTGTTCCTTATTAAGACTTCAATTATTCATAACTTCCGCAAAAAAAATATTCTGCTGAATCATTTCACAGACTCATTTCTCACATGAAGAGCTATCTTTTTAACTACATTTCATTGAATTATGAAAACCGAAATTTTATCCGTACTCATTTCAGAAATTCTTACCCATACATCTAATTGAATCTTATTAGATCCAAAAGATGAGAAATAACAGCTTTTCGATCCGCATAGATCTTGTGAGATGTACGTCCATTTACTTCAACAAAAATTTTACGTTCAGGAGACTAAAGCATCAAGGGGTGAAGGAGGGGAATAGTCAAATTTCGCGCGAACTTTTTTCAGACGGTACGTTATCAAGGGTGCTCACTGATCGAATTTTTCCTCTAGAAAACTACTAGATTATTTCAACCGTTTTACGTTATTAATATCCAATTGATTACATTAATATTTACATTAAAAAATTCAAAATCAATCACAGAATCCGCCTCTGGTCTCAAAATACTGACAGACAAGTTCTTTTTTTCATGACATCAAAAAACCGGAATAGAGGTTTCTTATTGACTGATAACGAAATTTCGTTCTCGTTAATTACAACGATTTTCTCAAACAAAAATAGACCACAGTCGGATTGTTTGATTGATTCCAAGATCACAGTCGGATTGTTTGATCTTTTGATCCCAAGTTTCATATAATTGATTAAATATTATTGATGTAAAACGGTTGGAATGGTCTACTACTTTTTTTTGGGAAACAAATCAACCGGTGTATACCCTCAATACAAATTCGAAGTAAATAATAAGGTTCGCTTATTCTACGTTCCCCAAACTGCTGCAACTAAATATCTTAAACCAATACATCTACTTTTATGATTGCAAGTAGCGATTCGCCAATATTTGAAGCAAGTTGGGGTAACTTGGGGCGCTCTGAACGAACTTAGCTATAATAAATTGCTTATTTGGGATTAAGCACCACCGCAGACTTTGAATTTTCCAATGATTTCTGCAGAATAATAAATAATTGGGAAATTTAAAGTCTGCGGCAGTGCCCCTGGTAGAAATTTGTCTGGGTACTCCCATTTGCCATCCACGTACTAGATGGGACCCACGTGGGGGCAACTGGATAACACATTTCAGCCAATTTGACTCAAATACTCCAACATTTAGTTGGTTCATGTAGATTTTTCATACGTCAACTGATCGTACAATAACGCTGATTTAGTCAGAGGAATCAAAGGAAGCCCAGAAGTTTCAATCTCTCACTCAGAATTATTTTATGGAAATAAATTCAAAAGCAACGTTCTTGACTTAAGATTGCATTTCAAAATATATTTGCGCCTTATTCATAGATGTGATTTTACTGAAAAAACATGATTTCACATTTCTAATTAACAATTTTAACTTCATTCTAGCAATTCCCTGGGACATTTGGATGGGCACAGGCTAGAAAGTGCGTTACAAAACTAGCTAGAAACCAACTTGATACCCGGGAGAACTAGTTGGGGCTCATCTAATTCATAATCATAATTTCTACCAGGGGCGCAATCCCAGTTATGCAATTTATTATTATTCACTTTGGATTTGTATGAATTACGTTCTTAACTCTCATCACTTATACGGGGTCAGAATGACCCCAGCTCCAAGTTAAGGGAGTACTCTGGTCGATTTTTTCACTGAAAACCTACTAGATCGTTTCAACCATTCCACGTCAAAAATATTTAATCAATTGCATCAAACTTTGGATCAAAACATTCAGAATTAATCAAACAATCCGGGTCTGGTCTGTTTGTTGTTCAACTAACTCTTCATAAATAATTAGAACGAAATTTCTTTATCAGCTAACAAGAAACCTCTATTCAGTTTCTTTGATATTATCACAAGTATAATCCATGTACAATTATTTTGAGACCAGAGCCGGCATCTCTGATTTATTCTAAATTTTTTGATCTAAAGGTCGATGTAATTAATTGAATATTAAGGACGTAACATGATTGAAACGATCCAGTAGTTTTCTAGTGGAAAAATTGACCAGGGCACATCCTTAACTAAAATTTGAATGGGAGCGTGTATTACGACCTGTGCTGTTACTTGGTGAGAATTAGAGGTCTGTACTATGTGTTCAATACGCTATCGTTAACTATTTCTAATGTTTTTGTAGTTGAATATCAATTTGACCCCATACAAGTGATATGTCATTTTGAGGAGGTATGAGTGATGAGGGTTAATAGCACAAAGTTTCTTGGACTGTTTTCATATGTTCTGAGGATGCTTCGAACATGTTTGAACGTTCTTCAAACTTTTTGAGAACCTCCTAGCGCAGTTGAGGGTTCCTTCTGAAAACAGCTCGCGAAAAATTTTACATTTACCCTCCCCCACTTCTTCATCCTTGAGCCTCCTCGATCAATTGCAATTTACGTGCATCATCAGCCTATTTCCTTCACTTTCGGATCGCTTATAAGCATTGAGTATTTTTGAGAAAATCAATTACATCTTTATAGATCTAAACAGATCTAAGTCATTCTGGGAAGCACTTATCTTCCATTTTTCAGATCTACTTAGATCTAATCCATCACATTCAAATTAATTTTTCCTTGGCTCTTGCGTATAATTCCAATTGCTCCAATTGGAATATCTATTATATTGGACTTACTTGGAGTAAAATATCTCTTCATGTTTCATTGTAATTTTCACAATAATTGAATAATTTTTTCGATATTGTGTGATAGAGGGAATTTTATTACTCGAAATTGAATCAATAACAAATTGAGTGGTGGGAAAAATTGTGTGTTCCACATGGAAAAAAAACACGCGCTGTGTATATGAAAATTCATTGGTTTACAGTTCGGATATATGAGGTTTGTTCGATCTAGTCCACAGTCGTTCTGAATTGTACCAAACCAATCGATTCATTCTTATAACTGGAAATGGCGAATTCGGAATACTTGGAGCAAGTTGGGGTAACTTGGGGCACCACTAAACGAATTCAGCTATGGATGATCAAATAGTACGCAGTTTATGTGATCAAACTTCCTACTTCCTGTTTTTCACGCCTAATACTACACTCAAGTAGCACAATAAGCTAGAAATGCAAACAAGGTTTTTGAGATTTCTGAGCACTTTTTATGAAAATTATTAGAATCTTCAAATGAGACTGTTTCAGATCAAGAGACGCGGTAGCGTCTCGACGCCAAGTATATGAAAAAATCCTGAAAAAAAGATGTATAAGTATTTTTTTTATTTTAAGTGAAGAAAGCAGAAGTCGTCCGCTACCGTGTATCTTTTACTGCTCAACCGAGATTTAACCTCCTGAAAAAATGTTCAATGCACAATAACTCGACACATATTGTGTGTCACAAAAAAATAACTACACTTTCATGATATAATACGATTACACACTTTCGATTAAGCACACTACGAACTTGATCAGTTCATCCGTTACCGAAATACAAACGTTTCAAGTTTTCATACGATCAAAACATCTTTTCGGAATTTCTGATTAATCGGTTTCTTCTTAACACGAAGACCTGTTATCCTTGAGGCGATTTCCAATGCTACACAGATTTATTCTGTCTCTTTTTCTTTCTTCGAACGCCCAATAGTAGATCATTTGTTCTGTCTTTCTTTCTTCGAATGTCCAATAGTGGATCATTTGTTCATTAGTATGTAAAATATAATAACGTATAATAAGGTGCTTGCAATATTGTCCAAATGGTTTGTCAGTCTTTTGTAACCTGTACAATGATTGGTAGATAAATTTTTTTCCCTATAGAGTATATACATTGTAAATACGTAAACAAATATAACCTGCCAATGAGGCGATGTGTTGATAGGTTATTAAAATATAAAAAGAATAATTAAAAGATGAATGAATTACAGGTGACTACATTATTATTACAGATTACTACAGGTTTATACATTGTAAAAACGTAAACAAATATAATCTGTCAATGAGGCGATGTGTTGATAGGTTATTAAAATATTAAAAGAATAATTCAATTACAGGTGACTACATTATTACATATTACTACAGGTTATTCAGAACAATGAAACATAAATAAACAACTTGAAATTATATATACTCTTATACAGGGCGTCCCATTTGAAACAGGACAGCTGAATAACTCTTCAGGGAATGGAGGGGGAAAAATTGTTCAGATAAAAGTTGTAGGGTTCGAAGGGGGCCATAAGATGGTGACCTTGAAGTCAATTTTGAGCATAATTGATGGTCAAAGTATGTTTTTTCAAATGGAAAACCCTACGTTCGACCTCAGAAATGGAAAGAGCGGAAAATTTTACGTCCGAATATGTTAACATATCAGGTCATTTAGAGGTCATTTGAAGGTCAAAAAACCATTTTCTATGGATTTCCACGGAAAAGCCTCAAACGAGTTGTTTCTCTGACCAAAGTTATCAAAGTTGAAGTGAAATCCCACGTTTCGACCTTGAATTCGACCTTGAGAACGATAATGAATGCCAAATTTGAAACAATAATTAAAAAATTATTTATTTTTCCAGTTCGTCGTTTTATAATTACAGATGGCACAAATCCGTCGACGGGTAAGACACACTTATTGCAGGAGATGTTCGAATTGACCGCCATTTACTTCAATACATAACTCCAGCCGGCGTCGAAAGTTTCCAAGAACAGACTAAAAAACTTCTGCACGAATATTCGCAATTGCGTATCTGATGCGTTGTTGTAGATCCACAGGTGTTGTTGGTCGGTTGTTATAAACGACATTTTTTACGTAACCCCACAAATCAAAATCTAGAGGGGTGAGATCAGGAGATCTTGCCGGCCACAGTACAAATCCACCTCGACCAATCCAACGATTGGGGAAAAGGATATTTAGATAATCCCTCACACATCGAGCAAAGCGTGGTGGTGCACCGTCTTGCTGATACCACATCCTCTGCCTAGTTGCTAATATCACATCTTCCATGAGAACTGGTAATTCATTCTGTAAAAACTGTAGATAATTAGGACCGTTAACAGTTCCATCAAAACAATACGGCCCAATAACTTGATTGTCTAGAATTCCGCACCAAACATTTATACTCCACCGATGCTGATGATCAACTTGTTGAGTCCAGTGCGGGTTTTGCGCTGATCAATAGTGGCTATTGTGACGATTTAACAAGCCAGTACTTTGAAACGTTGATTCATCACTGAAAAGAACATATCGAAAGAACTCGGGCGCTTCGTTCAACCTCTGTAAAGCCCAATGGCAAGAGTTAACCCAATTCTGCATATCTTGTTGAGATAATTCTTGGGTCAGTGTGATGTGGTACGGATGATATTGAGCAGCTTGTAGAATTCTGTGTGCCGTACTGCGTGGAATACCCAAATCGCGTTCAATATCACGTAAACTAACATGAGGATTCATGTGTATTATTGCTAAAACAGCAACGCATCGAGGGTCGTTAAAGTTGAAACCTTGATTGTTTCGGCGTTGACCAATCCTTCCTTGTCGACAATTGCTTTCAACTTGGCCACGATGTAAGAAGAATAGGTGTGTTATCTTCCCTGTCGGTGTGAACATTCTTTGATGTAGATTTTGTCCTAGTTCCAATTTCGCCACCAGTTGGCGAAAGTGTCGTGAAGGCCAAATAAATTTCGATTTTTTTAAATAAAATCAAGTTTAAATGAGAACTAACTTCCCTCTGTAAATGTTATGTATTATAATACGATTTTAATTTCTTTCTTTATCAATTTGGATTAGTATTTCCAACATCTAATTTGAATTGACCGCTTTTTTTTGGCCTGAGCTACTCGAATTTCGTAGTGGCAAAATCAAGAACTAGGACAGAAAAATCTCACAACATATACAAAAGATAACACACCTATTCTTCTTACATCGTGAACTTGGCGAATGACTTCTGGAGAAGGATGATGCTGCCGATCTCCAAACCGCTCTCTGTACAATCGTGACGCTCTTTGATACACTCCGCGACACTCACCCAAGATCATTGAAATATCAACACATTCGTTAGGCGAATAAACCATTTTAAACCCGCACTTACACCGTAAACGATGAAAACTTCTTAATGATCATTTTTGTACTGATATGAAGAATAAACTCTGAAGGTTAGTTCTGTTGACTTTCAATTCAAGGTCGAAACGTGGGGTTTCACTTTAACTTCAATAACTTTGGTTAGAGAAACAACTCGTTTGAGGCTTTTCCGTGAAAATCCATGGAAAATGGTTTTTGGAGCTTCAAACGACCTCTAAATGACCTGATATGTTAACATATTCGGACGTAAAATTTCCCGCTCTTTCCATTTCTGAGGTCGAGCGTAGGGTCTTCCATTTGAAAAAACATACTTTGACCATCAATTATGCTCAAAATTGACCTCAAGGTCACCATCTTATGGCCCCCTTCGAACCCTACAACTTTTATCTGAACAATTTTTTTCCCCCTCCATTCCCTGAAGAGTTATTCAGCTGTCCTGTTTCAAATGGGACGCCCTGTATATTACTTCAAAAAATTCATGAATTAATGAATGAACAAATGATGAAGAGGTTATTTGTAAAAAAAACAGAAAAAGTTTGAGAAAGGTATAAATGAATCTATTTGCTACATTCAGAAAATTGTAATATACACAGATGAGCTCTGTATGATGGATTATTCATAAAATGCAAGATTCCTTTACAGGCAAAAGCATAGCGGATATATCATAATCCGTGACGGATAGTTTGCTACTGGTGGTTCTAACCGGAACCAGAGACGAATCATAGAAAATCATACAAGGTTTAGTCATGGAAAATAATTCAAATTTATAGATTCTGAGGCGAGAGCATATCGGATACATCATAATTCCTTCATGGGCAGTCCGCTACTGTCCTATCCTCCTACTGGAGTCGTTGGCAGATGATCGAATGGATCATACGGAGTATGCTCAAGGGGAATGATTCAAATTGATTCGCAATCATTCTATAGGCCAGAACATAACGGATATATCATAACTCCTGACGGACAGCCAGCTACTGTCAATTTCTCCAATTAGGATCGTAGACATTGATGGAAAAGATCATACCGAGCTTGCTTGAGAAGTATTCAAGTTTATTCGCTATTTCTTTACAGGTAAAATTATAGTGGATATACCATACCCTTGATGGACAGTCCACTGATCTATACTATTTCCCAATAGAATCATGAGCAAATAATGAAACAGATGATATTGAGCCTGCTCCGAGAGAAGTGAATGAATGAAACATTGTCCTCCCTGCATACCCTGATCGACAATGACTATACTTGACTCAACAAGCAATGACAATGACTCAACTAAATAACTAAGCTCTAAAATAACTGTTCCAAATCTTTTTCATCTCTCTTCAGAGAGAAAACCATAAAGAGATGTCTGGTAAGAAAAGGTACGTTTAATATAATGTTATTGTCTTTGTAGTTTTGATGAAGAGTATTATCTAATGGAACAGTCCATTGAATCTAACCGAATTTGATTAAGAATCAGACATCAATCAACTACATTGACAACAACAACAACAACATGAACTACATTCTACTGCATTGACTTCAACTAGAACATTGTACAAGATTCAGTAGGTTTCTTTGACAAAGGCTGTTATCGGATTCTTGAATATAAATGAAATTGATAGTATTGGTAGCTAACATACAGATCTATGGTATATTTGCTTTATTTCGTTTCATCTTCATCCACCTGTGATGGTATTCGATGAATCAAATAATAATATCGGATAGATCTGTGATATATTCACTGCACTCTTGCCTTTGCTTCACTCGACTAAGAGGCCACTGAATGGAATTGATAGTGACAGCTATCGTCTAGCTAAATAGCTAGCGTACAAATTTATGATTCGTCCGCTTCATTTCTGCTTCGTCTCCATCCACTTGTGATTCTACTCTGAGGAACTGATGAGTCCAGTATGTCGTCAAGATCTGTGGCATATCTGCTGTGCTTTTGCCTCTAGACAAATCGTTTTGTTGGATTAATAGTTTTGATTTAAAATATTTGATATACTTCAATGTAACTAAAGTGCCTGGAGACCAACTTCAACCGTCAACGTTTTTCAAACTTTTTATATCTCATTGAGGTTGTGTCATGAACTTCTCATTCTAAAAATTTTTTATACTGCATTGGGGTTTTTGAATGATTCCACGTTCTGATTATATTTGATATTTGATGAATTCCACTTTCTGATTATAAGCGATGATTCAGTTGTTGATTCGTTACATAATCTTTGATCATCCGTTTCATGCCATTCATTATCAATTGAATTCACTTTATAATCTGTAGTTTATCCATTCAATACAAAATTGCCTATGAAATTGCCTAAATGAAATGGATAGTGGTGGTGGACGACGTACAGATCGAATGGTATATTTTCGTCGTTTTTGGCTTTCTTCATTGGCCTGATACTTTCTTGACCAAGAGTTGTTATCGGATTGCTTGAGTAGTATCACAGGTGTATAAGAAAACACGGAAAAGAAGCAAATATACCATAGACCTGTACGTCGTCTACCACCACTATCAATTTCATATAGGCGGTCTTGTGGAAATTTTGTATTGAATGTATGAATTACAGATTACAAAGTGGATTCAATTGATAATGAATGGCATGAAATGGATGATAAAAGATGATGTAATGAATCAATAACTGAATCATCACTTATAATCAGAAAGGGGAATTCATCAAAAAACCCCAATGAAATATAAAAAGTTTTTAGAGAGTGAAGTTCATGACAAAACCTAAAAGAGATGTGAATAGTTTGACCAACGGTAGAAGTTGAAGTTGGTCTCCAGTTACTTTAGTCACACTGAAGTATATCAAAGCGATTTTTTCAAAGGCGAGAACACAGTAGATATGCCACAGATTCTTACAACATGCTGGGCTCATCATTTCCTTGGAGTAGAATCATAGGTGGCTGGAGACGAAGCAGAAATGAAGCAGACGTATCACAAATTCGTATGCTAGCTATTGTCACTGTCAATCTCATTTGGTGACCTCATAGTCGAACGAAGAAAAGGAAAAAGTGCAGTGGATATATCACAGATCTATCCGATGATGGTATCAGATTCTTTGCGTAGTGTTACAGGGGGATGAGAAAGAAACAAAATGAAGCGAATATACCATAGATCTGTGAGTTTGCTATCACCACTATCAATTGGCATTACAGATTATAAAGTGGATTCAATTGATAATGAATCCCTAGATTCTTCGAGTAGAATTACAGGTGGATGAAGGAAAAACAGGCAAGATGCAGATATATCATATATCTGTATAAAAGCAGTGCCAACCACAAAAATCCAAATTGCATGACACTTTTATAAAGTTATAGCCGTTGTTTTTCATCAGGGAAAAAGTATTTCCGAAGGTAACTTTACGTGCATGTTACGAAGTAAAGGTACAAAGTGGATATTTATTCATGATCTGCGAGTTGAAGAACGAAATTGGCCACGTAATGCTAAAGACTCATACATATATTTCTTCAAAAAGCAATAATTTCACTTGCTCATCAAATAACAATTCAATTACTATAATCTTCTATAGGTGATTTTGAAGAACATAGTATACGTTTATAATACCACAACCGACTAAATATTCTTGAAGAATTTTTCAAAATGATTTTGATGGATATTTCACAAAATTCTAAAAAATTTCTTGTACAGTACTGAAAAATGCTCTTGACCAGATATTTTGAAGATATCTCTTTTTGTTGCATGATAAATGAATATTTGACATCTCTTCAAGATACTCTTTAAAATAATCCTATAGAGTCATTGAAACATTTTTGCTGGGAAACTATTCTCAACCTCATGCCAAATGGTACAAATTCTCGTTTTATCAAAAAAATTTCTGTTGGATACCTTAAACATATTGTGTGCAAGTTTTCTCTGTTCGTAAAATCTGTTTTGTTTCGTTTTCCTAACAATCATATTTCAAAAAAAATGGGAATTCTTGCACAATACATGTTTAAAACAAAATCGTGGGCTGCTTTGAGCGCCAACTTATCGGTCAATTAATATTTACTTTTCGGAATCCTGCACATATGTATTGATTTATGGGAATTCACTTTTCTTTCCTTCTGTTCTTCATTCTTTATGTCGAGTATCTATTGCTGTCCAATGATGAGATGACTGATGGAAACCCAAGTGAGTTTTTCATATCACAAATGATCTGAGGACATTTTCTTCATCGCTACGATCGCTATTAAATTAGACATGAGTATTCGAATTTTATTTATGTTCAGTTAAGGACACATCCAGAAAAAAAAGTGAAATCCCAATAAAAAAACTTCAAAAAAGTAAAAAAATCACGCCAAGTACATGAAAATGCGGTCAATCCTAAAAAAAAATCTAACAATACATTCAAACGAAAATTCTCCTACAATAAGAATTTCGATAAGATACAACAGGATATGCTTCACTTGAAAAAAAAGATGTGAAATCAATATGAGCTGCCAAGTACATTCGGTTATTCAAATGGTATGTAAACGATTTCTTGTATATTGTAACTTCAGTTTGTTTGAATTGTATTCAAAGCGATTTATGATTGTATTGAATTAACAATATATAGTGAGGTGAAACAAAAATTAGGTTCAACCATTTGACATACTAGAAACAACTCTGACCTATTTGAAACTCAACGTGTTGATCGCTTCTAATGTGTTTTGAAATTTTTCACATACCAGAAACAGCGCTAAGTTATTCCAAACCAAACGCGTTAGTCGTTCCAAATAGATTTTGAAATCCACGTCCATGCGGAACACTTGGCGCGGCCGATTACGTGAGTTTTGAGCCTCAAGTGTATTCAAACAATTCTGTTGAAAGTATGTGATCAAAACGTTGGATAATAAAATCTTCATCGGCTGCGCCAAGTGTTCCGCATTGACGTGGATTTCAAAATCTATTTGGAACGACTAACGCGTTTGGTTTGGAATAACTTAGCGCTGTTTCTGGTATGTGAAAAATTTCAAAACACATTAGAAGCGATCAACACGTTGAGTTTCAAATAGGTCAGAGTTGTTTCTAGTATGTCAAATGGTTGAACCTAATTTTTGTTTCACCTCACTATATATTGTTAATTCAATACAATCATAAATCGCTTTGAATACAATTCAAACAAACTGAAGTTACAATATACAAGAAATCGTTTACATACCATTTGAATAACCGAATGTACTTGGCAGCTCATATTGATTTCACATCTTTTTTTTCAAGTGAAGCATATCCTGTTGTATCTTATCGAAATTCTTATTGTAGGAGAATTTTCGTTTGAATGTATTTTTAGATTTTTTTTTTTAGGATTGACCGCATTTTCATGTACTTGGCGTGATTTTTTTACTTTTTTGAAGTTTTGAGTATATTTTAAGCACATTCTTATAATGTATTTTTTGGATTTATCTAAAACAGTCTCACCTGCACATTCTACTCGGGTGGTCACATAATGAACGTAGAATTTTTGAAACGTTCTTTTGCTACTTGGGGTGAAGCTGAAACTAGCGACAGCGAGCCAGCAGCGGATGTATTCAAGTTTTAATAGAATTATTTTTTTTAATATTTAAGCAGCCAAATCGCAAATTTCAAACCAATTCGATGAATTTTTGGTATGAAAAATGTTCGAACCAAGTGCAATGAAAAATCACATCACCACCGCTAGTGCGCTGCCGCTAACTCCAGCTTCATCTATACCTGAATCCTCCAAAATTATACGTTCATACGTCTAGTGCTCGATAGTACCTCCATTCAAAAGCGAGGAATACTTTATGCACGGACCGCTTGAATTTTTTCTCCGCACATATTTCTTATTACTTTTTTACCCAATTATTTTTTTGTATACTCACATTCAATATTTCAAAATACACACTCATTAGATTTGAGTACGATGTGTACAAATATTTTTTGTTAGAAACTGGTCACCTTTTCCGAAAATTCGGTTCCTTTTCCAACTATTTTGAAGACTATGGAGGCTTCCGAAGTAGCTGACTAGATGATCAGATCAGCTACTCCGGGAGGCTCCTATTATTGCCGTCGACCCCTGAAGTTGGCATTTCCAAAATTAAAAAATACTGGGTAATGGGTCTGGAAAAATCAATGTGGGTCTGTTATGAAGATTGCTTTCTGGCGTCATGAGTTTTTGAGGGGAAAAAAAATGCACACATTTCTTCGCTTTAGAAATCATTTATTTTCTATAATCTACTCGTTGTAACTCTGTCGTTTTGGGACGTATCAAGATAAATCTTATGGATTCTAATTCGTGAGACTTTCCCAAAGACGACAGTGTCGTGAAAGTTTATAAAAATTAATTAAAAATTCATAAATATCTGATTCGAAGTGAAAATCACGTTCTTCATGCTTTGCATTAAAAGGGTGATGGGGGAAGTATGAGCTGCAAAAAAGTTCCAGCAACAAACTTGTTCGCTACTGTATGAATAAACTTTCTACGAAGTTTTAGATTGATTGGACTATTAATTTGCAAAACATTTATTGATCAGCACGTAATGAAAATTCACCTCAATTGTGTCGTTCAACGGGTGAATATTAGATTTCGTCACACAGTACACGGAAAGAAGAAAACAGCACTGGTTACTGTCCATAACAGCAATCAGTTGAAAAACAAATGAAAACACACTTGGATGATAGAGGTTAGCGCGATCATAGTGATGTGTACTGAGGTGAAATTCGTCAATGCTGCTTGGACATTAATAGTTACTGGGAGACGCTTTAATGAATGGCGTGAATTTGATTTTTCATTTTTTTTCAATGAATTACTGCGATTCACAGTAACCATTGCTGTTTTCTTTTTTCCGCGTAGGTATTCAATTCTTCAACCAGGGTTTTTTTTGGGTCAGTGAATTCGAATATCAAATTATCTTTGCCAGATTCATTATCTACTTTGTTTGAAAAATTTTAATTGTTTGAATTTTTTTTATGGACAATCTGTTCTGTTCTGAATCTACGAAAAATTCCCTATAATAATTGACCGGCTGGATCGAAAAACTCGCCGAGCGCTCGAACACATCTCGGCATCTGATCCAGGAGCCCAATCATCATCATCATAAAGTAATCAGTCTTATGACTGGTTTGATGAAATCCCGAACCCTGTCTGTTATCCGCTAAAAGCTTAATTTCTAAATATCTACCAAATTCCTTATCTTCATATACCTTAATCTAGGTCTACCTTTACAAGTTTTACCATTCTTTTTTCCTTCTAATATTGCTTTCAATAAACTATCATGCCTCAATTACCTATCAACCACATTTCAAAAGCTTCGAGTCTTCGTTGGTCAGTTTTTCCGATTGTTCAATTTTCACAACCATATAATGCTGTGCTCCAAACGTAACTCTTCAAGAATTCCTTTCTTACTGCTAAGCTAATATTCTTTATGCATAATAACTGTTTGTTTTGGTAAAGAGCCTGTTTTCCTTGTCTTGTTTTTCTTGCTCTTATATCTTTCGCTTTTACCGTTTTCTGTAATAAGGAGCCTAATAGAACGAGGAAAAAAATATTCGTCAAAATGAGGAATAAAAAATACAGCCTTTTAGACCTGACCAAAAAACACATTCTGTCATGAAAAATTCCTCCATTCCTTCATTTGTTCCTATTATCAATAGTTTCCAAGATGGAAATGAAAACTTGAAAATTTTCATTTCTTCAAAATCAATAGAATTCAAATTATATTTTGCGATTACTCAGTGAGAAGTCATTGGAATGACTTAAAATTTGGTATACAGCTCCAGTAATGATCCCCGAAGACAACTAGTGAGTTAAACTTGTCAAAAGATTTCATCATCCAATGCATATTTAATAATGAACAAATGCTGTTGAGAACACGCGCTTGCGAGTTTCCACAGAAACAAGTGTCGAGGGAATTTTGGATTTCGAAAAACTCAAAGCGACAAAGTTGTTCGTCAATGTTCGAAGAAGTTTTCCTGAAATTTTCAGATCAATCGAGTAAGAAATAAGGGAGGTACTGAACTTTGTTTACAATGTCTTCGGGAATCGTTACTGAAGCTGTATACCAAATCTCAAGTCACTCCAACGACTTCTCACTGAGTAATCGCGAGATATAATTTGAATTCTATTGATTTAAGAGAAATGAAAATTTTCACTTTTCAATTTCCATCTCTGAAACTATTGATAATAGAACACAATTTTCCATGAAAAAAATGTGTGTTTTGATGAGGTCTAAAAGGCTATATTTTTCATTTTTCATTTTGACGAATTTTTTTTTTCCTCGTTCTATTGGGCTTTAGGATCAGATGATAGATCAATTGATAGATTTTATTCCATCAATCGAACGTCATCCTGTCCTCCGAAAACGAAATTCATGAATATCTCGTGGAATTTGACGCAAATCTCGCGTTATTCGGACGGAAACGCAACAAAAACGGCCGCGTACCGAAATCAATCGTATCTCATCGGATTCCTGAGACAAAATGTTTCAAGAATCGGTGTATCTTATCCTCGTCACAGAATGAAAACATAGCAGCCGATAATAAAATTTGCATATCTCACGATGACCTAGCTTCCAACCTGCGGTTTTCGCGAAAAAAACCCACGGGAACAGCTATGTACTGAAAGAAACTGTTTACCGTTGGATTCTAAGAAGAATACCCTATGAAAATTGATAGATTTCTTCCATGAATCGAACGCCATCCTGTCATCCGATAACGAAATTCATGTGAATCTCGTAGAAAATGACAAGAATCTCACATTCTTTGGAGGAAAAAACCACGAAAACCGCTGCGTACCGGAATAAGCCGTATACACAGTAAAAAGTGAAACTTAATGTCAGCCTGAATATCAGCTTAAAACTGCAGCCAAAAGTAGCCCTATTCCAACTGAAAGTAAGCCCCAAAAACAAATGAAATTAAGTTGGAGTTCCATCTTAATTCCAACTTAATTTCATTTGTTTTTGGGGCTTACTTTCAGTTGGAATAGGGCTACTTTTGGCTGCAGTTTCAAGTTGATATTCAGGCTGACATTAAGTTTCACTTTTTACTGTGACCATTGAATTCCTTGAACAATCCCCTGCAAGAATGGGTACATTTTATCCCATCAATTAAACGCCTTCTCATCTTCACATGATGAAATTGGTATGATTCCACATATACCCCGCTTTTTCTGATGACAAATTTAATGAAAATGAGCTTATACCAAGACGAAATATGTATCATCGTGCTCGTTGTTTCAAATACTACAAGATCATATCTCTTCTCTACATTAGCGCTTCATTGTCGCATCCATTTATGTGCCAAATGTCTAAATAGTTCTCTCGTTACGTTCAGGTCAGTCCCAACCCGAGTGGAAATTTGGTCGGGCAAATGTCGGGGCCTCATGTGGCAAATGGCTTACCTCATAAGGCCCCTACACGTTGGCCTTACCAAATTTCTATTCGAGAACCAAAACATAACCCTCGCGGCTGATAGCTTCCACTTCATCAGCTGCTTCAAGTGTTATTCTGTTTGGTACATGTGTTACATGCTTATTAAAAGGATAAGTACACTGATGCATTAATACACTGTAAGAAAAGCGGTGTCAGAATTAACACCGCGCGGATTCTATAAAAGTCCACCCCGGAATTTGGTGTTGAAATAACTCTGAATGGTGTAAGAATGACACCGTACAGTGTGAAAATGACACCGTTACGTGTTAAAACAACACCATTTGGGGTGGACTTTTTCTAACACCGCCAAATTTTTTACAGTGTAACTACATTTGATTCAGAGATAAAATATACTTGATTCGAGCGTGTATTATGCTCATATTGAAGGGTTCTTATGCTTGAATGAAGAATATTCTAAATTTGAAACAAGTGTAATTATTCTTACAATGAGTGTAATTATCCTTATAAGGAAGGCATATTTGTAATAAGCATCTTACACGAGTAACAAAAAGAATAACACTTGAAACAGCTGTAGTGATATTTGGGGCTATAGTGAGAATCACTTGTTCATTTCAAGCATACCGTTTTCTGGGTCAATACTTGATCTTTAAAGATGTTTCCAACGATTCAATCGTTTATAAGAAAGAATCTATTTTGCAAAAAATCTTCAATATCCAAATTCTCTAAACCAAAAAAACAAGAAATTACGTTAAGAAATCGAACGAATACGATTTACCCTGCGGCCTTTGATATTCAGTCGACGAACGACGCGAAATCATGAAAAATTTACGTTTCGCGCCCATAAAACAATCGCTGTATTTTTCAATCTATTAGTCGAATCGATCTGAAAAATTTCAAAAAATTGTGCACATATAGTAGTGAACAACTTTGTCGCTGGAAGTTTTTTGCACCTCACATTTTCCCTACCAGTTTTTGACGGCAAATCTTGAAAAACATACTTCTTACTTCGGATTAAAAAATCACTCAGTTTTTATTAACTTTCACGAATTTTTCAAACATTCTTGTCATCCCAGGGATCTTACGAATCAGAATCTGCAAGATTTATAATGATACATCGAAAAATGACCGAGTTAGAACGAGTTTAAGGTTGGAAAACATTGATTTTTGGTCTAAAAGAAAGGTGTTTCTTACACGGAGAGAAAAGAATAGTTATATCTCCAATGTAGCATGGGAATGATTACGGTGTCACATGGTAACGAAGATTTGTAAATGGTGCGAGTCACTTGAAATAGTAATGCTCCGGATTTTATGTGGTAACATTGGCTATAGTAACATAGTAATGAGCATTATCATGTTACATTGGAGACAGAACTATGTAACTAGACATGAGTTCAATGCTATAAAGTAATGTTCACTATGATTTTTTATTGATTATAACTTATAAAAACCTTCGTCACCATGTAACATCCCGAAGAGAACATGAAGCTCCGACAAACGTTCACAATAGATCAACATAGATCAGCCTGAAGCTCCGTTGGAGCCAACTTCTAGGTTCGTAAACGTTCAACGGAGTTCAGATGAACATTGGAATGGTTTCACGAAAGGTTCGTAGAACGTTTATTAAAGATTCTACGAAGATTCATCTGATCTTCAATTCAGTATGTTTTAGAGGGAAAGACAATTATGATTATAATTCCCTTTATTGTTCATTTTTTCGCGAAAAAAACATATTTGAAAAAAACTTATATCGAAAAATTGAAACTCCAGTTAATCTTTGATGAATGTTCAATCAACGTTCAATAAACCTTCCTTGAAAGTATTCTCAAGCGGACATTGTAACGTTCGTCAGACCTTCGTCGAACGTTTATGAACCTAAACTAGAGTTCCAACGGAGCTTTAGTCTGATCTATGTTGATCTATTCTGAACGTTTATTGGAGCTTCATGTTCTCTTCGGGATAGTAATCATTCCCATGCTACATTGGAAATATAACTATTCTTTTCTCTCCGTGTATTTCTTTCCCCTCAAAAACTACCCACGTTGCAAAAATTTTGCTTTGTCTACACGGAGAGAATGTATTGACGAAAGATTATCCAAAGTTGAGTAAAACGGGGACATAGTGGCATTTTGGCGGAGTTTGAAATGCAGTTAACTTCGTTTTACTCGACTACAGATGAAAATTCATTCAAATGTTTCTTTACAATACTGAACTTGTGAAGGTAATAAGAACATTTGAATGAATTTTCATCTGTAGTCGAGTAAAACGAAGTGAATCGGATTTTAAACCTCGCCGAAATGCCGCTATGCCCCCGTTTTACTCAACTTTGAGTAATCTTTCGTCAATATATTTTCTCCGTGTAAAATATTTGTACTGGATGTCTAAAAGATTTCTTATGCAACAGTTTTCACTGTCTTTAAGATGTCTTCGTTTAAGAAATGTAAAAGACATCTAGTAGAGATCTAAAGACATCTTTTAGATTTCTTCAACGAAGACATCTTAAAGACAGTGAACACTGTTGCATAAGAAATCTTTCAGACATCCAGTAGAAATCTTTCACACGAAGCAAAATTTTTGCCGCATGGGTATTGATTGTAAACAACAATTGTAAAAGGAAACATAGATTGATTTTTCAAGCCACATTCCCCAGTATTTTGAGATTTTCGAAATTCCGTCTTTGGATTTCGACCCTCGATGAGACGACTTGGACAATACTTTTCCATGTTTTTCAGCGTCTCACTGTTTCTCACATGGTTGTACTTAATTGAAAAACAACGTACGCATGTCTACTCTGTTGGTTTCGTAAAATTTAGTTAAAATTTTGTCACTTGTTTTTTTTTTATTCAATACATTTCGTTCGGGTTCTATCACGCAAGTAAGAACTGAATCTGAAGTGGTTCATGATACGAAGAATCAATTTTTTTTCTGCTCTAATCAATACTCTGAATACCTTTACTAAAAAATGAAATTTCATTCTTCAGTTATAACAGAAGTACCCTTTTCATAGAACTCCTGTGCAACACGTACGCTATAACTATATACGTCATGTGTACAGTTATAGGGGACTAGTGCGATGGCTCTATGGAGGGGATACTCCTATTCGACTGTCAAGGGGATACGAGCTTATCGACCGAGAATGGTTTTTTTCCCAAATTACTCGATACTGAATTCATGAAAATTTCAGATTTTTTAATGAATGCAGTTTCGAGTAATTGGGAAGAAAAAAACTTGCTCACATGGTAACCACGGTATCCTCTTAAGGGGATACCAGCGATCCGCGCTGATGCAACCCGCCATACAAGCGTACCAACTGAACAAATATTTTCTCGGTAAGAATACTCTTGATGGATGAAATTTTCGGGAATCAGTCTTCAATTCTTTATCTACCGTTGTACATCGCCCGAATTTAAAATTCCGAAGAAACATTTTTCTCTCAGTCGGTAGCATAAACTTTTTTTTTTCGAAATTCAAAATTCGGGCGATGTACAGCAGTAGATAAAGGATTGAAGATTGATTCCTGAAAATTTCATATTTCTTCATGAATTCAGTTCAAAGTATTCTTGCTGAGAGAATGTTCACTCAGTCGGTACGCTTGTATGGCGGCTTGCATCAGCGGAGATCGCTGGTATCCCCTTAAGGCCTAAGCACACAAACGCATAATCGTAAAACATAACGCATAAGAGCTTATGCAACCAATCTTAGCAAAGGCATCACACCTTATGCGCTATGCTTTATGATTATGCGTTTGTGTGCTTAGACCATTGAGCTCTATATACATACTGTAGTGAGCGCAGCAATACAACCGCGTGTACAGAGAGCAAGGGTATTAGAAGAAGACAACGCTATCTATTCAACGAACACACATTCACACCTGTTTGAGTTTCTTTCTCGTCATTTTGATTGAATAGACAAGGATACATTCACACCCGTTCGCACCTCTCTCTTTGTACACGAGGTTACATTGCTGCGCTTACTCCAGTATGTATATAGAGCTCAATAGCTTGGACCTTTAGATCGGAGGTCCATAGTAACAGGGAGGGTGCAACTTCATTGGAAATATTGTTATCATAAATATAGGAGCCTTCCGAAGTAGCTGATCAGATGATCAGGTCAGCTACTTCGGAAGGTTTCATAGTTCAATTTGAAATCCTTTAAGTGCGAGCGCGCAATGATCACACATAGCTCGTCGAATGGGATTCATTATTGTACAAGAGTGATTGTTATTGGATCATTGATCATCCTATAAAAATTCATCTTGTAGAATAATAAATTCAATTCGACGAGCTATGCGCGATTATTGCGTCCTCACACTAAAAAGATTTCAAATTGAACCAAATTTATAATAACAGTTTTTCCGAAGAAGTCAGACGCCCCTTCATAGTAGCGACTGTCGTGCGCGATACCATTAGAAGGAAGACCAGGAAGGATGTTTTCAACTCGGGGGCAGACCAACAACTCTACCGTTTATTTCCGTATGTTTGAATATCTCTATCCCCTAATAAGTTTATTCGAAAATAAATCTTTTTCGGCACATCTCTACTGCCAAATATGTTTATTATAAAATATCTCTCCTTCAACATCACCGTATCATGAAATACCTCCATTCTTAAATATTTCTGTGTACAGATATTTCTATCAAACAATATTTTCTATTCCAAATATCGTTATTTCCACATATCTTTATTATTTTTCAATATCTTCATCCGCCACTGTATCCATTTTTGAACATCTGTGATTTTAAATATCTCCATTTTCAAATAATTCAGTTTACAAATATCTCTACTGCGGCACATCTCTGCCGGCAAGTGTTTTTTCTGAATCAAATGACTATCGACAATGATGTAACAAGTGGATTTGCATTGTCGATAGTCATAGTCATAGGTGATCACCTGGTTATCAATTTGTCTGGAACTGAATTATTTGAAAATGGAGATATTTAAAATCACAGATATTCAAAAATGGATACAGAGGCGGATGAAGATATTGAAGAACAAAGATATGTCGAAATAACGATATAATAGAACTGAATTGTGCTGGAATCCAGATATTTCACCATGGATATGTTTCACAGTAGAGTTATGCCAAAACGGAGATATTGAAAACGGCGTTATTTGAAATAGAAAATATTGTTTGATAGAAATATCTGTACACATAAATATTTAAGAATGGAGGTATTCCACGAGACAGTGATGTTAAAGTAGAGATACTTTATAATAAACATATTTGGCAGTGGAGATGTGCCGAAAAAGATTTATTTTCGAATCAACTTATTAAGGGATAGAGATATTTGAACATACACTGTAAAAAATGTTTTTCGGTAAATTACCCACATTGAAAATCACAGTCTCTTGTGAAAGCACTGCGCTCAACGTAGGGAAAATTTTCCTATTGTAAAAACTCTACGCTCAACGTTATGATATTACAAAACCTTGTGAAAAGTTCATGCTCAGCGTAGGTAACTTAGTCACCTACGTTGAGCGTGGACAATTTACACGCTTCTGTAATATTGCCGCACCTAGCGTAGGGTTTTTACAATAAAGAATTTATTCTCCCTACGTTGAGCGCAGTGCTTTCATAAGACATTGTGATTTTCAATTTCGATGTGGGTAATTCACAAGAAATATTCTTTACAATGTACGGAAATAAACGATAAAGTTGTTCTTCTGTCAATTCGGGTCTCTTTTTTTCCTCTAACAGTGTCGCGCGCAGCAGTCGCTAGCTTGAGAATCCGGTCTTACTTATTTGGCGCAGTGATGCCAGCATTTGGTCGACCGAGTCGATTTACCCTCTCCATCTGACCATTTCTCGTCCCCACCATTCCAGCCGGGAGTACGCACACATTGAAACCCGTATTCATGTGATTCGGAACCGGTCGGTTCACTTCGAGTCAGCTCGGACAATCGAGAGAGAACCAAATATCCGTCGGTCTTTGTCTTCTCAATATGTTTTACGATCGGCTAACTCCGTGCTAATTACGATCGGCTAACTAAGATCGGAAAAAATTTAAAGCCCACGCGGTCGACTTACCGAAAAGTTTCACCGCTTTTTTTTTTCCAAGCGACAATTTTATTGTAATCAGTATCGAACTGACTTACCCGGCACCCCGGGCAATTCCCGGCCGGGGCCCTTCGATATTTTTTTCGTTTTTTCAAATCAAGATCCAGTTCAATACTTATTATTAAATTATCACGATGAAATATAGATTTGATGCATAGCATCATTGAATTGAATTAAAATCGAATATGAGTAAATAATTTTTCAATTATTATTTATTTTTCATAAATTTTATAAGATTATTGGTTATTCTTATGACTGATTATGAAGCTTTCAAGAACTCCTATATGTATTGTATAAAAATTTTCTAATAGTTGCGTATTTCTAATCATTATTTTAAATCTTGATGATTTTTCAATGAATTTCATTAGAATTGTCAATCAATCGATGGTTGAAAAATTCTAAGATAGTTTGGGGATCTATGATAAATGTCCTGCGGTGAATTCCATAATTTTCCCTGATAAATTAATTTTCAGAGATCACTATGATATTCCAATAATGAGGATAATCAAATCAACATCGATTATCAGATGTTGATCAACATCAAAATAATAAGACTGAATATTCAATTGATTGAGTGCGAATTATTTTCAATGGACTGAATAATTAGATTTGAGCATTCAAATTGATATTTCATCATTTCACGCATTATCAGTCTCTTTCCTTCGCTGCATTACTTCATGGACGTAATATGTGGATCGAAATATTACAAGACCCCATAGCCTAGCGGCAAAAGACATGTTTCTTGCGGAAGAACGGTCGGGTTTGATTCTGTGTGGAGAAATTTCATTTTTTTTTGTCATCTCTCTGGTGAATAATTAAATTTCACATCCGATTATTATTTTTTATGTCATTACATCGTCATGTTATCAATAATCCTGATCTTTCGGAATGCACTTGCGGATTCGACCAAGTACAGGTCCGAGTCGATTGGAAATTTCCCAAATATTCGTGTCCATGAGATATACACAGTAAAAAATTTTTCGTCAAATTCAACACACAAGCGAATGTTAACCATTTTTCTTCACACTCAACGTGTGTTGATTCCAGAGTGACACTCACAAAGTGTTAATTTGAACTCGGATAACATTTTAATGTGTTGAAAATGAATCGATCGAACAGCATTTGATCAGTGTTAAATGAACACACAAAAGTGTTAAATATTCAACACTTGAATTTTGACACGTACTTCTTTTTTACACAATGACGGAATTTCTTTTTACTGTGTAGACCGATCGATGCAGAATCTTCTGAAATGAGAAATGAATAGCACTTCAGAGGAACGGTTTTTGAAGAAGTGTACTTGCAAATTCCATAAATTCCTGTGACGAATTGATGAAAAAAATTTCAGAAACTTATGTCCATCGAATAAAGACCGATCGATTCGGAATCTAATGAAATGAAAAATGAAATCACTTCGGAGGAACGTTTTTGAAAAAGTATACTTGCAAATTCCATCAAACCCTTTGACGAATTGATAAAAAAATTTCGAAACTTTGTCCCCGTGGAATATAGACCGACCGATACTGAATCCCCTCACGCAGAGCAATAGATTCTAAGGAGTATGACAAATATCATGAAGGCTGGAATATTTCATCATATATTTTCGAGTATGAGGACAAGTATCTAGATTATAAGTGTTATAAGTACAAGTATCCATTTATGATGAAGGTGTTTGTTTTGGGGTAGATGGTACTGTCAACTCCAGAGCTCTATATGAATTCACTAGTTCGGAAAGAATTCTTGAAGAGTTCTATTCTCGCTCTTGAAAAAGGATTCTTCGTGTGGTATCTTGCCGGGTTCATGTCCTGAGGAATATCTTCTTTTCCGATTTCATATTATTCTTTTCTCAGTTCAAGCAACTGAAGATAGTAATTGTAATAATCTTATATTATAATAGGAACTAACCTTTTTTCCTTGCTGTTATCATATTGAGATATTACTGGTTGACGGTACCATCTACCCCAAAACAAACACCTTCATCATAAATGGATACTCGTACTCATAACACTTATAATCTAGATACTTGTCCTCATACTCGAAAATATATTATGGAATATTCCAGCCCTCATGATATTTGTCATACTCCTTAGAATCCATTGCTCTCCGTGGGGAGATCCAGAATCGATCGGTCTATATTCCACGGAGACAAAGTTTCGAAATTTTTTTATCAATTCGTCAAAGGGTTTGATGGAATTTGCAAGTATACTTTTTTAAAAACATTCCTCCGAAGTGATTTCATTTTTCATTTCAGTAGATTGCAAATCGATCGGTCTTTATTCGATGGACATAAGTTTCTGAAATTCTTTTCATCAATTCGTCACAGGAATTTATGGAATTTGCAAGTACACTTCTTCAAAAACCGTTCCTCTGAAGTGCTATTCATTTCTCATTTCAGAAGATTCTGCATCGATCGGTCTACACAGTAAAAGAAATTCCGTCATTGTGTAAAAAAGAAGTACGTGTCAAAATTCAAGTGTTGAATATTTAACACTTTTGTGTGTTCATTTAACACTGATCAAATGCTGTTCGATCGATTCATTTTCAACACATTAAAATGTTATCCGAGTTCAAATTAACACTTTGTGAGTGTCACTCTGGAATCAACACACGTTGAGTGTGAAGAAAAATGGTTAACATTCGCTTGTGTGTTGAATTTGACGAAAAATTTTTTACTGTGTATATCTCATGGACACGAATATCTGGGAAATTTCCAATCGACTCGGACCTGTACTTGGTCGAATCCGCAAGTGCATTCCGAAAGATCAGGATTATTGATAACATGACGATGTAATGACATAAAAAATAATAATCGGATGTGAAATTTAATTATTCACCAGAGAGATGACAAAAAAAAAATGAAATTTCTCCACACAGAATCAAACCCGACCGTTCTTCCGCAAGAAACATGTCTTTTGCCGCTAGGCTATGGGGTCTTGTAATATTTCGATCCACATATTACGTCCATGAAGTAATGCAGCGAAGGAAAGAGACTGATAATGCGTGAAATGATGAAATATCAATTTGAATGCTCAAATCTAATTATTCAGTCCATTGAAAATAATTCGCACTCAATCAATTGAATATTCAGTCTTATTATTTTGATGTTGATCAACATCTGATAATCGATGTTGATTTGATTATCCTCATTATTGGAATATCATAGTGATCTCTGAAAATTAATTTATCAGGGAAAATTATGGAATTCACCGCAGGACATTTATCATAGATCCCCAAACTATCTTAGAATTTTTCAACCATCGATTGATTGACAATTCTAATGAAATTCATTGAAAAATCATCAAGATTTAAAATAATGATTAGAAATACGCAACTATTAGAAAATTTTTATACAATACATATAGGAGTTCTTGAAAGCTTCATAATCAGTCATAAGAATAACCAATAATCTTATAAAATTTATGAAAAATAAATAATAATTGAAAAATTATTTACTCATATTCGATTTTAATTCAATTCAATGATGCTATGCATCAAATCTATATTTCATCGTGATAATTTAATAATCAGTATTGAACTGGCTCTTGATTTGAAAAAAAAACGAAAAAAATATCGAAGGGCCCCGGCCGGGAATTGCCCGGGGTGCCGGGTAAGTCAGTTCGATACTGATTACAATAAAATTGTCGCTTGGAAAAAAAAAAGCGGTGAAACTTTTCGGTAAGTCGACCGCGTGGGCTTTAAATTTTTTCCGATCTTGCACGGAGTTAGCCGATCGTAAAACATATTGAGAAGACAAAGACCGACGGATAGTTGGTTCTCTCTCGATTGTCCGAGCTGACTCGAAGTGAACCGACCGGTTCCGAATCACATGAATACGGGTTTCAATGTGTGCGTACTCCCGGCTGGAATGGTGGGGACGAGAAATGGTCAGATGGAGAGGGTAAATCGACTCGGTCGACCAAATGCTGGCATCACTGATTTGGCGTCATCGCTGTCGGCGCAGCGTTGCCAGTTTCTTCACATCGTGTGCAAGGTATAGTGAGCATAACCTATAGCAGCACTCGCACTTCTCGCATATCGCTCCGGAGTACGGGTACGATAGTTCGTTGTGTGCTCACATTGTGGAAGCAGCAGCGATATTTTGAAGGAAGCACGTGTAGACGATTCCAACATGGACGGCGTGGGACGAGGCCGAGGAAGGAGAATATTTGGTACGCGTCATGTACATACATATGAATTCTTTTCATATACACCTTACATATTCTTCTTACTCTGCTAATATATTTTATATGATTTGACGAATATTGGAGAATTATAATAAAATTTCATATCAAGTTGAAACCAGCAGTCATGAATTTAGCACATTCATACAGTACAAAATAGTTTGTTTGAATGAAAAAAATTCAGTTCGTTGATTTGAGACAATCACAAAAACTTGGCATTCCCGGTGTAAATTCAAGAAGCAAACTTCAAGCAGCTGTACCGTCACCATTTCGCCTTCTTACAAACAACAGTGGTTTTTGTAGATTTGAACTGGACTATTCTGATGTGTCATTTTCAATGTACTAAATACTGCCACTTTTTAGGCGCTCATCGGTATACATAGTGTATCAAGCACGGAGTGCTTATTGCACCCGCTATCGTACCCTCTGACCGTATCTTCTAAAATATTTGAGTAATCCAATTGGGAGTTGGATAGTTTTTAATTTCATCCAATACTGATTGATAATCCGTGGGGTTGTCTGTCTGTCTGTGTTCGGGATAACTCTGGACCAGGTGGACCAAATTGGTTGAAATTTATAGGGAACCTTCCTCAAACCCCTCCCGAGAGACCATTTTTTTTATTGCAAGTCATTCTATGTTTTTTTAATTTTTTTGTGAAAAAATAGATAATCTCGGAGAAACTTTTCTCCGCTGTATACATATATGTATAAGTCATTTTCTTCGCAGTCTTTGAATATTCCTTACTTTGACTTGAATCGATGAATTATAATGGAACATGGGTCTTAGGGGTTTTCGAGGGTGCTGAATCCGAATCTAGAGTCAAATCCCGAATTCAAGATGGTAGATCCAAGATGGCGGACGTGGATTCAGTCAATTTCGCATTTGTAGACAAATTTATATAAAACATGGGTTCTACGGGTTTTCGAGGGTGAGCAATCCAAATTTGACGTCGAAAAACGAATTCAAGATGGCGGACGTGAATTCAGTCAATTTCGCATTTGTGGACAGATTTACATGAAACATGGGTCCTGGGGGTTTTCTAGGGTGCTGAATCCGAATCTGGAGTCAAATCCCGAATTCAAGATGGTGGATCCAAGATGGCGGACGTGAATTTGGTCAATTTCGCATTTGTAGACAGATTTATATGAAATACGGCTTTTCGAGGGTGAGGAATCCAAATCTGATGTCGGAAAACGAATTCAAGATGGCGGACGTGAATTCAGTCAATTTCGCATTTGTGGACAGATTTACATGAAACATGGGTCCTGAGGGTTTTCGAGGGTGCTGAATCCGAATCTGGAGTCAAATCCCGAATTCAAGATGGCGGATCCAACATGGCGGACGTGAATTCAGTCGCATTGAAATTAATACATACTGGAGTGAGCGCGGCAATGGAATCGCGTGGAAAGAGAGAGGGGATATTAGAGAGAGACAATGCTATTTATTGAACATAGGAGCACACCCAATCGATCCTCTCTCTCGCCATTTTAATGACATAGACAAAGATACAAGCACACCCAATCGCACCTCTCTCTTTTTCCACGCGTTTCCATTGGCGCGCTCACTCCAGTATGTATTGAGCTCAATGTTCAGTCGTTTAGGCATTCATGGCCGGATTCTTATGGGACATGAATTCTGAAGTTTCTGACGCTCAGCTTACGCCTTCATTACGCTTCCAGGCTTCATTCCAGGCTTCCACCAGGACAGTTGTTCAAATTTTGCAGTTCTTTAGGAACGTGTTCCTAAATTATTTGAAAATGGTATGAAGAATGATAGGCAATTAGTTTCAGGCCTTTTGAATATTATATCCGAAAATTTCTTCAGTTGAGTGAAAAACCGATGAGTGCCTTTTCATATATCCCCAGATATCCGAATTGTTCAAGACGCGAGCGAAGCGAGCATATGCGGGCTACGATTCATTCAAAATGAGCGAAGCGAAGTGGAAAGAAATTTTCACCACAGTTGAAATCTTTAAATATAAATAGATATCAGGAGATTTGTAGAGACTTTTGCCAAAATTTAGATCTGAAGAGATTTACAGCTCAAGTGATCTACATAGATCTCATTGGATCTAATCTTTTCTTCTCGGGCAGTTATTGAAACTCAAGCTTCACACGCACACTATATTATATGAGAAGAATATGTTGTTGTCAGTTATGCATATTCGTATAATTACGAGGGTGGATTGATAAGTTTCCGGCCTGACCAAGAGATGGCGCCACTAGGCCTACCTTGAGGTGGCGTTCTATAGTACCATCCTTAGATAGCTTGTAGCTATAGTTTCAGTCCGATCGCCATGTTAGTTTAGTTTTGAGAGCACGCTGACCAAGACGCCTCTGTGTTTTTCGTGAAAATGGAAAAGCTGGAAAATCGTGCTGTCATCAAATACTTTTATTTGAAGGGGTTAACGCCGGAGGAAATTAAAGAAGAGATGGACTCAACACTGGGGACATCCTCCCCATCATATTCAACCGTTGAGCAGTGGGTTTCCGAGTTTAAAAAGGGTCGTGTGAGCACCTCTGATGAGCCTCGCTCAGGACGCCCCATTGAGGTCACAACTCCAGATATGATCGGAAAAATCCATCAAATAGTGCTGAAAGATCGCAGATTAAAAGTTCGTGAGATAGCTGAGACCTGTAAGATGTCATATGAACGTGTACAAAATATTTTGCACCAACATTTGTATATGGAAAAGCTCTGTGCAAGATGGGTGCCGCGTTTGCTAACAGTGGACCAAAAATTGATTCGAAAGAACATTTCTACCGCCAATTTGGCGTTGTATAAGCGTAATCCAAGCGAATTTTTGCGTCGATTCGTAACCGTTGACGAAACTTGGGTCCACCACTACACTCCTGAAACCAAAGAACAGTCTAAACAGTGGATTGGACCAGGGGAACCAACTCCAAAGAAGGCAAAAACAATTTTTTCGGCGAACAAGGTTATGGCTACTGTTTTTTGGGATGCAAGAGGTATTATATACATTGATTACCTTGAAAAGGGTAAAACTATCACTGGTCAATACTACGCAGACTTATTGCAACGTTTGAGCCACAAAGTGAAAATTAAACGACCTCATCTGGCGAAGAAAAAAATCTTGTTCATCACGATAACGCACCAGCGCACACGTCAATCGTTGCGATGGCTAAAATCAACGATCTGAAGTTTGAATTAATGCCGCACCCTCCCTACTCTCCAGACCTAGCCCCGAGTGACTATTATCTGTTTCCTAACCTCAAAAAATGGCTTGGCGGTAAGAGATTTGCGGACAATGAAGAAGTAATCGAAGCTGTCAATGGGTATTTTGAGGAGCTTGACGAATCAGTCTATAGAGATGGCATTACTAGACTAGAACACCGCTATGAGAAATGTATCAGCCTTGGAGGAGATTATGTTGAGAAATAAAAAAAAAAAATTCTTAGAAACGTTGTTTTTCTTGGTCAGGCCGGAAACTTATCAATCCACCCTCGTATAAGAGCAGTCTGCATACCCGTAAGAGATATTTACATAACGATCACAACTGTTTGCATTGTCTCAAGACCTACGCTTTGAATGATTGTAGAATCTAAAAGTGCTAGTTATTCAGTGTTTCCGTAAAATCAATATACTTTTTTCAATGTATAACGAAGATTTTCGAAGCTTAATCAATGGTAGAAGAAAGATAAAAATAGGAAAATTTCAATCAATGTAAACTCATTGTATTATCACACTTGATTGGCAACTTATAGCAACCATGGCACATTAGTGGATTATTTGTTGTCATACAATTAACCCTACATTCACTTAGGTATAAAGCAGTGTAAAGAATATCCTCAGGTTGGCGTCCCATGAACGGAAAAAGTGACGGGAAGTGGATCGCGGAACCAATAGATTTTCAGAATTTTTAGTGACTGTTGGATGGAACCAGATACAACTAGGCATACTTGGAAAGTATTGGTACCGCGATCCGCTTTCCGTCACTTTTTCCGTTCATGGGACGCCAGCCTCAAGTTACACGGAGAAAAGAAAACAGTTAAGGTGAATTGTTGTCGCATTCACCATGAATGTGACAGAATTCAGTAAATTTTTGACATTTACTCCGAATGTGTTCATTTATATTCACTATGAATATAAACACATCGACTGTCAATGTGAACACATTCAGAGTAAATGTCCAAAATTTACTAAATTCTGTCACATTTATGGCGAATGCGACAACAATTCACCGTAACTGTTTTCTTTTCTCCGTGTACTGACAATGATGAGACTTTGCACAGTTAAATTTTCCTCAGTTCAGTTCAAATAAGATCACTAAATTATGTTCACTGTTTCCTTTTATTGTATTGTAAATATTCTGCACATGAAAGGATTTTGAAAATTCACCAACAGATTCATTACGAGCGTTTTACGTTATCATAACATGATTTTTTCCAGAAAACAGTAACAGGATGGACCATGGTGACGGCTTACCGCAACGGACGGTTGGACGACCCCCTAATTCTGCAACAACGCAACGGTATAAGATTTACATACAGTCATGTAGCGATTCTCAATATATCATTGCACATTCCCTGAAATATTTCCTACTTAACTATTATGTTATTGGTTTGATTGTACTTTACATTGTAACAAGATTGTTTTTGCCTCACAATTTCACTGCATGAGGAATATTAACCCGTTAACCCGAGAAAAAATATTACATCCAATGAGATCTATGTAGATCTCTCGATCTTGATGTATTTAAATTTCTTGAGATCTAAATTTTGGCAAAGAATCTCTACTAATCCCTTGATATCCACCTCTATCCAAAAATGTCATGTTGGGAAAAATAAAAAAAGATCTATGGAAATCTAGAGAGATCTCCATAGATTTTGTGGGTCTCTTTCAAAATTGAAATCTCTAGATCTAAGTAGATCTTAAGATAGATGTAGAAATGTTTTCCAAAATTTAAATTTCAAAAAATCCACGTAGATCTCTTCAGATCTAATCTTTTTTTCTCGGGAACTGCATTTGTCCACTACAGTAGACAATTCCGTATCTACTGTGATGGAAAAATGAAGTCAACGGGTTAATGTCAATACGGGTGTGATGAAATACGGAGAAGAGAGTATATATGTGTACAAAGCATCCAAATTATCCTCATGCAGTTCAGATGATATTACTAGTTTGATGATACGTTTTTTCTTATAACATCGTTCAGAATCAGGAGAATGAAATGAAATGTCTTGAAAAAAATAACCAGCGTCATTTCACGGCACTGGTATACCGTAACATAATCTGAGGAAAAATATTCCATAGCCGAAGGTTCACATAGGTGTGAAATTTCGATACCCATTTCATTGGCAAATATTGTTTTTCTTTCACAAGGTGCGCAAACTTCGATTGCCGAAGCATGTATTGCGTGCATAATAGTACATTGTACTGACATTGTTCGAATTTCCTTTATCTTGAAGAATTGATACTTTTATTGAACTTTGAGTGGTTTTATTTATTTTTTGATTCCTTTTTTCTTTTTTGAAACACAAATTCGCATATCCTAACAGAATTCATGTATTTACTCAAAGTTCATCACATTCTCACTTAATTTGTGAAGATGTCTTATCTTAAGCTTTCCTATGCAAGATCAATAATGGAACTCATACTGCATGAAAACATTATTGAAGATTTGCATCTCTGAGTCCAATTTGAATTGATTCCCTTTTACAAATTGAAAATATACAATGTCATATTCTGACTACAAATTATTCGTACCGTCTCTTTGCTCTTTACGGACTTGACGAAGGTCTGACGAGATCTGATGCGGCTTCACCAGGCCCTAGTAAGACCTAGAGGATGCCATGAATCATTTCTAGCTGAGAATAAGAACCCACAACGCGTCTGTATGTAATTTGCCACAGTGAAAGGATTGGTAACAGTTATCAAATGTATTCTCAAATATGACCAATCAAATATTCGATAAAATTGATCAAATATCAATAATATTCATACAATATTGGATAATTATAGACGTGGGTGATTCTCCGCAAAACGTACAAATCAATATCCCCGACGTTTCCCACACAAGAGGTTCCACTTCTGGATATCAATCCCATGCCAAAGAGTCATTCTTATGCCTACAAACACCCTCCACTACTCGCAATTTGTCTTAATATTGGGTATATTTTTTTAAACCGGTTCAAACAGACAAATCGTCATCGACTGGCATGTCCCGGGTACAGCTTATCGAGCAAAAGTTTCTTTTTTTGCAAAATCAAATGGATAATATAATTAGTCTGTATGTATTATCATTGTCTAATGCGTGATCTTCAAGAAAATCTAAAGTTTAATCGTCAAAAAATATTTGAACCATTTTTTTTATCATTCTTCAATGTTGTCCCCAACTTTTTGCGTTATCGACTGGCATATCTGTAAACAGTAGTTATTTTCTGAATTTGATGGTTCGAAGTTGGTAACACAACAAGATTCGATACATTGAAATGTAAGAGGTACCGCACATTCGACACAATTGATCTCATTGTACAACTTCGCATTGATTACGCATGTGAAATTGGGAATTTAAGAAGGGCATCAAATAATCGTCATCGACTGGCAGGTAATATTTAGAATCAATTCATGGATAGCTGAACTCAAAATATTGAATAATGTGTCATCGTGTTCACCTAGTGGATATCAATGTAGAAAAAATGATAATGGAAGAAAACACCTTTCCTTTTCCTATAAAATTGATATTATTTCTGCGTCATCAACTGGCAAAACGTCATCGACTAGCACGTTTCTTTGCTTTTGATTGTTATACATTTCTATCATAATGAAGGCTTTATGAATTCGTTTGAAACTCACTTCTGAGGGGTTTTTGGGGTCGCTGATCACGAATCCGGAATTGCAAATGGAAAATTGAAAATGGCAGGTCCAATGTGGCAGAGCGAAAATTGTTTAAAAAAAGTTGGGATTTGCCCAGCTTGTTACGGATATCAAATTTCTGACTCATCAACATAATAATGATGCTCCGTTTGTTCTTGTAATGCACAAAAAAAATTCGAGAATTTCTATATCCAAATTGTACGTTTTGCGGAGAATCACTCAAATACATCATATTTAATAATTGTTATAAACTATTTCATGAGTATTATTGAATATTTGATTGGACGTATTTGAAAATATATTTGATCGCTCTGACCAGTTTTTTTTTCAGTGCAAAAATTCTTGGAAAAAATATTTGGAACATCACATTTTTTGAAGAAATTCTCTCAGAATCCCTTTATAATCCCAATAGATTGAAAGAGCCAGCCAAATGTACCCCCATTATAGAACTAGAAATAAAAATAAATGAAAAATCAAAAAGAACCCCTCATTCACTACACGGAGAAAAAGGTATCTTGAAAAATAACATAATTTATATATTTTTGGCATTGATCTAACTCTTCTCAAAATATTAACATGAAGATACCTCTGAAAGTACCATAATACCACACTTCTACCATACCGTACTTCTTTATAAAAGTCCAAGAAATTATGGGACTTTTAGAGGTTCGTTCACGTAAATATTTTGACTCGGGTCAGGCCAATGCCAAAAATCCATAAATTATGGTATATTTGAAGATATCTGTTTTCTCAGTGTAAGAATTCCTAATGACCGTAATTATAAATGAATCCAGCACACATGACGTATTCAGTTATGGATAGGGTTTGCATGATTATTATCAGTTTTAAACAAAATGTAAAATGAAAAATATATAATATCGCCATTCTTCCATTATTAACAACCGTACCAGAAAACAATAATTATGAACTTCCCCAAGTAGCATCCATATTTGCACTAATTATCTTTCTATGCGCACATTCGCATTTGATGGTTCAATAATTCAATATTTCGCCGGTCATATGATGTGTAACATTTTCGGTCAGTCTTAAAATTTTGTTCATGACAAACAGTAACAAATTCCTAAATCTGAAAAAAGGAGAAACTCGAGATAAAGCGAAAATTGACTCATTAAAAAAACTTAAATGCTTATAAAAAAATTTTGAAGAACAAATTTTGTCGCTTCTTCGACAAAAAGTGAAAAATAATAGGTAAAATTAACCAAAAAGCTTGAAAAAAAAACAACAACGATAAAAGTTAATCATTCTACGACTTGTGATGTTTTGATTTTTTTTAAATCTATGAAATGCTGAAATTTGTTACGTTTTATCATGTCACCGACGATATAGTTCACATTCACACAACAAAGTAGATCAAATAAGCTCTCAAAATCCTAATATCAAAATATTTCATTGTGATGTTTTATCTCCTCTTTGCTTGAAAAGCTCATTGAATCTTGCCAACTCTCAAGTCTTGTACAATGTTGTAGTAAAAAAGGTCCTCCAGTCAAAACACTGTTTGCCTTTTGTCTTTTTTGGCATATTTTTTTGAACAATCTAAAAAACATATTTTACTGAAACTTTGACATCACGGTTATTCATAATTCAAGAGTATTTACAACGTTTTAGAAGTTTATATATCGTCAAGAATCCGTTGTAGAGCACCCTGATCACATCCGTGTGAAAAAAACGGTGATCGCGATATTTAAAAAAGTTTTCAACCGATTTCACTCAAGTTTCGCACATATCTTCTGCTTAAGCCTCATTTTCGTTGGAAGTAGAACAATCAACGCATGTCATGAAGTGTTTTTTATTTTTAAATTCAAGTGTCTGGAAAAATTTCCGACAATGGAACTGTTTTTCCGAAACGTTAGTAAGATTTGAAGATCCAATATTTTTATTCGATTCAAGTTCAGACGATAGCCACACATTCACAGATTGAAAGGAAATTTTTTGTTTGTTTCTAGAATAAACTGCACTGTTAGAAATGTCTGCATTAATCTTTTATGCTAGAAGTTTTTTTCAAGCACGTGCATGAATTCAGTTTCATACACATTCTACATTGGATCTAATGTAAATTATAGCATAATATATAGTCTTTTCATGTTTTTGTACATTAAATTTATCGTGGAATGTGTATGAACCTGATTTTATGAGAATAATTGAAAAAAACTTCCAGATATTTCTGACAGTGTGGAGATCCGTAATCGTAGTCACCGTTAAGTTACGTTGCTTCCCACGGATGTCATGGGGATGCTCTACAACGTATTCTTAAGGTCATGTAATCTTGTGAAAATTTGAAAATATTTTTAAAAGATGAATACAATGTTCATATTTATGATATGAGAGTTTTATCAGAACGTATTTTTTATATTCCCCAAAAACATTTCCAAAAGATACTTGAAAACCCAGGCTCTCTACTAGACCACCCCTTTGAAATCAATTTGGAGATTTTCAATTGGATTTAGTTACGATCCCCACGTAACACCAAATATTTTGAGAATATTCTCACACCATCCGCAAAATGTACTTGATCGCATATCCCCACAAAAAACTTAGAAGATTCGTAAATATTCATAGAAGGTTCTTAGAATATTTGAATGAGACTGTTTCGAATATTCCAGGAATGTTCGGACAATATGCGCACAAAGTTTATAGGGAGATTGATGAGCAGCGAACGCGCAAGCATCGTAATGATATGAATTCAGTGATGGCGGATAATGTTGTTGACAGACTACAGACCCTTGGATAATATATTATTTCAATTTGTATTTGGAGAATAATGAATTCATGAAAGCTGCATTTTAATATCGCAAATGTTCTCTGAGAGTGCCATGTGTGAGGAATAATCCTCAAAAATGTAATAAAATATTAAGAAATCGTGTATATCTTATGATTGCCTGTTGCGATCATAAGTATCTCAACCATCTATGTGAATCCATAATATTTCTAATAATTCATGATTTCAGATGTTTAATAATGATCAGAAAAATTGATTGGGAAGTAGTTTTCGGTGAAATGCAGAAGTTACATTGACGGGAATTTTTATTTTCACAGCATTTTTTTCTAATATTCCCACAATATTCGTGGCATCATATTCTGAGAATATTTGAAACAGTCTCATTCAAACATTCTGAGAATGTACGTAGAATACATTCGCATGTAATAAGAAACTCCACGGAACATCGAATATCCTCAACGTATATCCTCAAAACATTCCCAGAACGTGCGTGTGCCACCTGGGTTATTAGATTTCTTCAATGAAACATTCCCAGCACGTTACCAAATTTCATTATAAACTGTACAATGCTCTTGCCAAATCTCATTCAATTTGATTTGAATGAATGTATAGGTTTGTTCAACCAGGGCTGCCACATTCAGTACTTAGATAACGTAAAGTCACCTGTTTCTGACCACTGTTCTAATCCCGACCACTATATTTTAAGATGGATTCGACGAGTTTGTGTTCAGTGAATGAGGGAAAATCGATGTACATGCAGCCCGAGCATTACAATGGGATTCAATTTATTTACGTAGATACACGAATAATTATTCGAAAAAGTATGACGCGGTCGGAAATAGGGCACTTTACGTTATATCACTATTTATTAATTACTGGAAGTAACACACGCGCGCTCCGCTCGCGTCCATTATAGTTCATCAAAACATTGAGAATGAGTGTGTAGGGAAATTATCCGCTATTTACGTCCTCATCCACCACTCCTGAAGAAAACAACCCCCATTGTAACGAGAGGGGTGAAAGGAAAAATTCTGAAGAGCCAAACGAATTACGAATAAATTCTTTCTGCACGCCTGTGACATGTCCCTTTTAGGGAAAAAAAATATATTCTCAATTTTAATTAACATAGATTGAGTAAAGAGCCCCACACTTTATATATTATACTATATTATACAATTTTTATCGATAAATAAAGTCCTTAAAAGTACATAAAATCAGTTCTATTGTCTACAAGTAGCACACTTCCACACACTCATACATACACTCGCAAGTATCTTCGAACGATGGTCCGTTACGACCGCACAAGAAATCTCAAATAAATAGCGAAGTTATACAAATTCTACGTTTTCGTATAAGCGGACGCGCAGATAGCACCAGAGGGTGAGAAAAACGAATAAATTGATCAGTTGGATCGACTTATGGAAAACCGCGGGAAAAACACTTCAAAGAATCATAATAGCGTAAGACTTCTTGGTGTCGTAACGAGCGTACCGAAGCGACTGACTTACATCACACATACTCCTAATTTCACACCTCCAAACGTATCTCTTGAGATCAGGTGACCAGAGAGAACATTGAACTCGGATGTGCGAGCGAGCAAAGCGTTCAAACCTCTCTCTTGACGCCTTCTCTCTTGCGAATTTCAAATATAGCGGAATCATCCGCAACATTCCGCCCACCTCGTTCAATCCTTCGTGCAGGATGAACGAAATGCAAGACATAGCA
This sequence comes from Gonatopus flavifemur, assembly GCA_018340375.1. Lineage (NCBI taxonomy): Eukaryota > Metazoa > Arthropoda > Insecta > Hymenoptera > Dryinidae > Gonatopus > Gonatopus flavifemur. Next base: position 131,516 of record JAFFJZ010000100.1, read on the forward strand.
CTTATGAACTTAAACAACTAGGTAATTATATTAAGATTGAGCATTCAATCGCAAGCATCAGACTCATGACTCAAATGAATCGGTAAAATACACAACTTCGCAATGGGTCTCTTATAAACCCCCGAGACAGTTTTTAGGGTCACCACGCGAACCAAACCATCAGAGCCGGGATGGCATTCCAAAACCCGACCTATCTCCCATTTGGACGGCGGCAGGTTAGGGTTATTTAGTAAAACTAAATCTCCCTGCGAGACGTTATGCTACCTTAGATGCCAACGTGAACGTTGCTGGAGCGAATGGAGATAGTTAGTAGACCATCGTTTCCAAAAGTGCTCGACAATTCTCTGAACCATTTGCCAGCGAGAAAGTCGACTTTCCCTGATATCTAATACCGAGGGTGTAGGCACCGCCACCAGCGCTGACCCAATCAGGAAATGCCCAGGAGTAAGAGCATCCAACGACTCAATGTCGTCGTGGAGCGGACCTATTGGTCGACTATTCAGACAGGCCTCGATCCTGCAAAGGACCGTAGAAAATTCCTCTTTTGTAGGAAGCATTGATCCCAATACCCGTCGTAAATGAAACTTTACGCTCTTGACCCTTGATTCCCAAAGACCCCCGAAGTAATACGTTATACTCAATGCTATGTCAGATGTTACTGAGTATAACGTAGATTGTACTGGATGCTATTTGGATAGCGGTGGATGCTATCTGAAATGTTTTTTACTTCAGATGTCACTGAGTACTATCCAGCGTAGTAGCCAATACTATTTTGTTCTCTCCGTGTATAGTTCCATTTTTCTGAGGTTTAATGCTCCATAACTCATGAACTATCGATTACTGGACTTTGTGCCTGTGGACCTTGGATTATATAAGTATGAACGGCTAGTTGCCCCCACTTTTCCCATATACTCAATGCAAAAGATTTTTCGCCAACATGTTGCGAAAAATCTCAAACTGATGTCCCAAAAGGGACAATTTCATGTCTCAAAAGAAAAAAATACAATTGAAATAATATTCAAAAAAGGAATGATTATAATAGTTATCATGGGTGTAGGAAATTAATAATCAAAATTGTGATGCTGGAAATAAAAAGTTTCGCTAATATTATGCGGTGTAATCTAATTCAATTCATACATAACGCATTTACCAATTTCAGTTCATGGGACATGGTGGCGCTGTAACACTGATATATGTTGGCCTTAAGTGTGAAGTTGGCAACTATCAGTCCATACTTATATAGTCAAAGCTGTGAACACTTCTGATCAGGATATCTTGAAATATATCATATTGCAAATTCAGCCAATTCCACAGAGAACCATTTTCCATAAGATTCGCGCGAGATCCTCTTTCGACTGGGGATATATAGGTAACATTGTATCACAATAATTTTACTGGAATCGGTTTTCTTAGTTTCATTGAATAAGATGCTTCACAGAAAGAAATTTGAATGATTAAATTGACTGTCATTTGACTGTATAAAAAAATGAGGAATGTGCAATGCAAAGCAGGAATCGTATATTTCATATTTCACGTCTTGAAATTTTGCAGGGAAAACCTAGAACTCCATTAAATGCAGTGCAAAGCAGAGAAACTTTACAAACTCGGCAAAGAAGAAAATCACAGAAGATGATTGACTCAGAGGAGTCAATCGAAGTACAACAAAATGTACCAGCATCAAAACAAAAAAAACGTCTCGAACAAGAAATGAAGAACAGAATGGAACAAGAAGAACGTCATAAACATCTTGAATTACAAGGGCAACAAGAGCGAAATCAAAAGAAAAACGGAGTACGGCACTTCAAACAAAACCAACTAAACAGACAACAAGATCACCAATTCAGAGAACAGGAAATCCGTGAAAATGAACACGAGCAACAGCAAAGACCAAACGAAGGACTATATGTAGAAGTAGAACAATACGGGGAACTGGAACAGGAATCACAAGAACAGCAACAGGGAAATAAGGAACCGTATAAGCAAACGGACCGATATAGGGAACATGGATCACGCTAAAAACAACAACAACAAAGACAGAACGAGGAACGATACATTCAACGCAACCAACTGTACAGACAGCAACAACAAAATAAATATCACACAGAACAGGAATCACGTCAGAGGGACCAAGAACAACAGCAAAGACAAAACGGAGAACAAGGATACATACAATTGGAACAGTATAAAGACCAGGACCCACAAGGACAACAGCAGAAACAAGATGAGGAACGATACATTCAAAGAGAACGAGAATACAGACAACAACAATTAAGAGAACTACAAAACAATACACAACAGGAACAGCCAGATCATCAATGTGCTTGGTTGCAACAAACTTTGAAACAACAGCAAGAACAATTGCAAGAACAAAGAAGAGAGATTGAATGTTTAAAGTCGTTGTTACAAAGAGGCAATAAGCAAAATGTTGAGCCCATAAAAGAACGTCTATGGTCCCAATCAGGTTCTGATTCGCGAAAGCAACAAAGAATCAACCGGCGCATATACACTCATAAGAATAATAGAGTGGAGAATTCTTTAGAAACACTTATAAAATTACAACAAAAGGATATAGAGATGCGACAAAGAGAAAAACTTGAAGAAGAACGTCGTAGAGAAAGAGAAAAAAGAAAACAAATGGAAATAGAAAGAGAGCGAAAAAAATTGAGGCAACTACAAGAAGAGGAAGAACGTCAAAGGCGAAGAGAAGCAGCAAAGGAGGCAGAACTCATGGAAAAAATTTTACGTAAATTGAAAGAAGACAAACTAAAGGAGGAGGAAACTGCAAGTATGTCGGGAAGAGGAAAAAATGATGATTTTTATAGGCCTCGTACTTATACGCTCGACAGAGACAGAACACCTCGTCATTATAATTATAGTTCTCGTTATCGCCGTTAAATTTGAATAGAAGAGTTTTCAAATGGAATTCTGATTTTCAGAATATCCAAGTGACATTTTATAATAATACAATAATGATAATAATTTTTATGATAATAAAATGATAATATATGTATATCCACATGAAAAGTCCCATGTGCTGGTTGTTTTGTTGTTTTGATACACGTTTTTTTGTAAACGAATCCGCAATATTTTTAAACGCGTTTAAAAGTTATAGTGTTTAGGTTCAAGTTATATATTCCTTTTAACAAACAAAATGTGTAATCGGAATTTTCCAAACATGGCAACAGTTTTATTCAAAAAAAATTTTTTTTTCGATTGAAATTTATCAAGCATGAAAAATTTTTTTAGTTCCCGTTTTATGTAAGATTATCTGGAATACGCCTGAAAAATATCATTATGTTGCCAGATGATTATTCTTGTGTTCGACCTTTCACTTAGATATTTTGTCAATTCGAAAACGTAACAATACTTGAAGATTTTTTTTCATTGAATATCTGATAAGGTTTATCTTTAGCTTTAAAATTGAAAACAAAAAATTACAGTCAACGAAGCAAATTTCCGTAGGAATTTTTTTTTTGTATTTTCATCTTCATTTTAATGTAATAAAAATTCAATCTTTGAGGAATAATACTGCATATATCTGATTTGTTATACCACTTTTTATTCTCAGAACCTGCAAAATAAGAACACGAACAAGGTGTAGTCCTAGTTTGAAGAAAAAAACCTGAATGTCATTCAGAAGGTCATTCAGACTCTTCTGTAACACACGTAACGAATATGAATTTCAAGCCTCAGTTACCCCACGGGAGTCTAAAGGGAACAAAAGGTTTTTGAAATCTAATCTTCTCTTCATGGGGATAAAGACGTATGATTTGGACCAAGAACAGGCGCCAAGTTTGAAAACCGAAGTACATTTTTGATTATTGACAAAGTTGCATTTATTTAACAGCAACGCACAACGAAAGATGGATCAAAATACGCAGGAATACGTTGGGTAACTGGAAGTTGATAAGTGATACTAAAACCACGGAGTAAGATATAAGGAGTGTCATCTCCTATGGCGTCGGATTCAGAAAGTGGCACATTTTTTGGGACAAAATTACAAGTCAAATTCAACCACTCGTGGTGCTGTAAACGTTGGTGATGTACAAAAATTTCATGAAAATATCATATCTTAGTTTACTTTCACTTCATCACGGAAAAAATTGTATGGTTGTTGCAACCAACCGTATGGCTCTATTTGGCTCACCCTAAACTTATGGCTGTCAGAACCAGAAATTTAATTGTGACGAACAGATATTTGACAACATCAACCAAATTTTTGGTTCAGTCAACCATAAGTTTGGGGTGAGCCAAATACAGCCATACAGTTGGTTGAAATAACCGTGTAATTTTTTCCGTGATGGTATAAAATTGACCAATCGACCCCGCATTCTTGTACATCCCTAAAGTTCACAGCGCCGCGAGGTGCTGAAATCTGACTTGTAATTTTGCCATAAAAAATGTGCCATGTCTGTTGTATGGAGATGACATTCCTTATATCTTACTCCGTGAGTAAAACATATGTTTGGGATTTCGCCCTGAATATCAATTTTCATTCTGTATTAGTTCTTTAATATTATTATATCAATGAAAAACGTTATTACATTCATAAAGGCCCAGGAGAAAAAGTGTTGTAATCCATATATGAACCCGTATTTGAATCGAATAGGAATTTTTGCCAGAATTGGTCCAGATCTAATTAGATATAATGACATTTTTATGTATCTAGTTTTATCTGCATCGATTTGAGATCGGGCCAAATCGAATTCCTATCTATCTTGGGTATAGAGTCATCAAAAATACTTTTCCAAATTGACTCATACAAAAACAACACGATAGTTTTTAGAAACTCCTCATATTGAAGAATAATTAAATCTTCCGGCAAATTTTCATAAGGCACGTGCTCAGAATTCTGTTTTGAATAGGGTTCAGCATAATATAAATAAACATATATACGTATATTTTTCTGTTGATTTGAGAGAGAAGGCTGCTGCGTCTTCCGTTTCTCTTGGATGGGCGAATGATTTTATATTCATCAAAGAATTCCAATAATTTGACATTGATTTTTGAATTTTTGTTACGTTTGCATAATATGGAAAAAATGTTCACCACACAATTTGATTTGACAAATACAGTTTTTAGTGTTTTGCTTTCGATTTTTTCATATAACGTATTATCTTGGAGTCATTGCAAAACAATTGTTCCGGATTATCACGGTTTTAATGTTATTATTCATATTCCAAATTGCTTCTGTTCAAATAATGAAAGAAATAGTGCCGAGAAATATTTTCATGTTATTGAAAATTGTAAGAAAAGCTACAAAACAGGGTGAAAGGATCATTTTGGGGTGGATAGGATACCCTAGAAAACATACCAAATTAAGGGGATACCAGCGGCCCCTGACGATGCAACCCGAGCCAAATCTTTTCTGACAAATTATTCGAAAATAAAGGAATAAAAGAAAAATATCGCTCTGTACAGACCATCTTTATTGATTGAAGAAGGTCTGTACAGAGCGATACTTGGATTTCATTCCTTCGTTTTCGAGCAATTTGTCAGAATCGTTTTGATTGTGTCCTTTTCTAACCAGTGGATCTGGTTGCATCTTCAGAGGTCGCTGGTATCACCTTAATCAATAAGTAATTATGTGATTAATAACTGTGATGAACGCCACCCATTCATGACTTTCATCATTTGAATGGTTGATTACGAATTCGTTTAACATCTTTTCCGTTGTGTGATTACATTCGCCCCGTCGTACGGGACGCTTTTTATAAATATCACTAGATACAGCAAGGAAAGCATGATAGCATTTGAACATGATTTTTTAAACCAAACCTCAAAATAATTTCCCAATTCCAATCAAATGAAAAAACTGATTTTGTTATTGTTGTTGGTGAACATCCAATCTTTGAGGGCACTCAAGCACCAAAAGAAGCGAGTCAAATTTTGCGCCAATTTTTTTCGTAAATTATGTGTTCAACGAAAATTTTCAGTGAATAATAATAAAATCCACGACTAGGATTAGACTCTAAATATAATTGTCAGTCTTGCACTGATTTTCTGGCGAGTATAAGAGGATTTTAAAAGTAATAACCTCCAACTATCAAATATTTTCTGTGATTTCATTTCCCAATATCTGCAAACCTCGAAGAAACCCAAATTTGTATTGAGAGTCTAATCTGAGGTATGTACGATTTCAAATTCGAATTTATCAAGTAATATATGAAAAAAGTTCGCGTAAAACTTTACCCGCTTCTCCTAATGCTTGAGTGCCCTTAATCTAGTGGTGCCACCAAATCTTATATGATCCTATGGAATATAACCTGCCCTGGTTAAATAAATCCTTAGAATCTGACGAAATGAAATTTGATGCGATTTGGTCAGAACATTGTGCAAGATTCAATCAGATTTGGCAGGATCCAATCAGAATCACATTGAAAAAATACACTCATCTGATTAAATCTCATTGGAAATGGTTGAATAGGATTTGGTCAGAACATTGTGCGAGATTCAGTGAGGTTTGGCAAGAATCGATGGATTTGTTCAACCAGGGAGATTTAATGGTTGATGCCATGAAGCTGAAACTAACGAACGAACGAACGAGTGATATTCTTTTTGACGCGGACTTTACTTCAATGCCTTGATGGATTTTGACTGAATTATTTGACGATTAGATGTGACAAAATGGATAAGAATAGGGTATTCTTATAGATTTTGAGTCGCTGGATCGATTCAGACAGCTTTCAAGATCAAAAATCGCATCCTTTGATGAGTTTTCACAAGTTTAACATATGAATAAGTGTTCGGAACTAACTGAAGAGAAGGCCAAACATGGTTTGAATACCTGTAAAACTGTTTAGTCTTGATTTTTTTACATTTTTCGGAAGTTCAGAGCCTGGAGAACAATTAACAGCAGTACAATCAATTTACACGGTCATGTAGTTGCTATTTGAGGGATAGATATGTTATATAGTTGTATATAGTTATAAAGTTATATAGTTGTACAGATTTTACATCCCCGTGGAAGGTTCGAAGTCGGGATTTTTTTACCGTTCTCAAAAGTTTGGAGTCTGATAAAAGATTGATAACAGTGAAATCAATGTCCGCGGTCATCTCAGTAGGTTTTGACAAGCAGAAATACTCTGTGCTGGAGGGTGCTTAACGGCCATGGAGCTCTGAAAAAACGGGCAAAACTTTGCTACATACTTCTCCAACAACTAAGCAATGAATAAAATTTTTTAATATGTAATGATGGAGCATATTGCCAAGGTTAGACTTTGAATATAATTTGAAACTCCAAAATAATATCTAAACATGAAAGAAAATAATTTATAGAAATTATTGACATTTGTAGGTTATTATGTTTATAATTCTTTGTATAATTTTCAAGAATCTTTTCCAGATTCAACCAAATATTCAAAGTCTAATCTTGGCAATGTGTTCCATCGCTACATATTAAAAACCTTTATTTAATGCTCAGTTGTTGGAAAAGTACGTAGCAACAATGTGCCCATTTTCCTGGAGCTCCATGGGCCTTAAACCGTTCGATGAACGTTATGGTCGCCATTTGCTTCTCTATGTATATATAATGAAAGCGTTACGTCCCTGGTTAAACAATCCGATTGAATCCGATAGAAAAAAGTTTTATCGGAATGAATTGAGTTTCTGCATCGGAAATTTCCTATTGATACCAATAAAATAATTTTTAACTGGATTTAATCGGCATTTTCCCTGGTGAAAAAATCCGATTGAATCCGATAGAAAAACATTTCATCGGAATGGATTGAGTTTCTGCATCGGAAATTTCCCATTGATACCAATAAAATAATTTTTAACTGGATTTAATCGGCATTCTCCCTGGTGAAAAAATCCGATTAAATCCGATAAAAAAAACTTATCGGAATGAATTGATTCCTGCATTGCGATTTTCTTATTGGATTTTATTGGTTGTTCACCCAACCAACGAACGGTTTATATACATTATATACGCGCATTTTATATCAATTAAACAAACACATATATCATTTATTCAATCATTACGTATGACAAATTATTGCTGAAATAAATTCAAACGGTCATTTATGTGTTATTAACATGGTGATCACCCATCCACCTTGTACCGCAGTTGTCGCTGCTTGACCTAGAAGATCGATCTGGAACACCCGCTCGCTCGATGCCGTTGGTTCGCTTCCTATCAATGTGAACTAAATGACTGTCTTATGTCAGGGATGGGTGTCCTATAGTAATAAGATTCAATTGGTCCATCTGACATATAAGGGATTGTATCGGTCTTAATGAGAACATGGGAGTTCATTAATAATAAAAATCCCAATGAAGACCAAGAGAATATTTTCCAGTTGGATTCAATCGGTATTTTATGATGGATGAAAAATTCCGATTGATATCAATACAATATTTTTCAATTGGATTCAATCGGTATTTTATCAATTATGAAAATTCTAATTGATACGAGTCAAATATTCTCCAATGGGATCCAATAGGTATTCTATCAATAATAAGAATTCCGATTGATATCAATGAAATATTGTGTAATTGGATTCACTTGGTATTTGATGATCAATGAAAATTCCGATTGACGCCAATACAATATTTTTCAATTGGATTGAATCGGTATGTTATTAATTATGAAGATTCTAATTGATACCAGTCAAATATTTTTCAATGGCATCCAATAGGTATTTTATCAATAATAAGAATTCCTATTGATACCAAGAAAATATTTTTCATTTGATTAAATAGGTATTTTATTGATCATTAAAATTCTAATTGATATCAGTGAAATATTTTTCAATAGAATTCAATGGGTATGTCATTAATCATAAAAATTCCAATTGATACCAAGAAAATATTTTCTCATTAGATTCAATGGGTATTTTATGATTGATAAAAAATTCCGATGGATACCAATAAAATATTTTTTAATTGGATTGAATCGGTATTTCATCAATCATGAAAATTTCAATTCATACCAGTCGAATATTTTTCAATGGAATCCAATTGATATTTCATTAATAATAATTATTCCGATTGATATCAATGAAATATTGTGTAATTGATTTGATGCAATGAAAGAAATTTCAGAACTGAATCGGTTATTGCCGGTACATACCTATAGGACTTTAGAATCTGTAAACTTGCCTATTATTTTCAATAAATTTAAATTTTGGAATAATCCAATTAAAACAGCCCTCCCCCCCCAGACATTGAAAGTCAGGGAGAATCAGGGAATTCTTATTCAATCAGGAAAAGTCAGGGAACGTTTGCAAAATGCTCCATTAGTCAGGGAAATCCATTGAAATTTATAAAAAGTCAGGGAAAATTGGAACATTTGATTCCAGCAGAAAATTTTCAAGGTCCATTTGTGTATTTTTCACCCAGCTAGCACAAATGATCAATTTGGATTCATAAAGACTTCCCAAAGACTCTCTGAATAGTCGCCGTTATGCAACCAATAATGAATTCAATGAGAATTCAATGAAGTCAAAATCAAAATGCATTGAATGCACGCAGAATTCATTATGGAGTCTTGATACGAATTCTTTCTGAACATTAAGTCATTTATTAAGAGTTCGTTTTGAATTCAAAATATTCATAATAAATACATATTCATGAGCATAACGGGAACTCTTGTGCTGTATGGGTGGAGTATAAATTTCATTGAATTGCCTTGCGATTTTGTTGGCAAATACCATTCCTTTGGTTCGGTTCAAAATGCGATGTCAGGAGAATGAGTATTCACAATTGATCTATTGACTGGGCTTATTTTATTTCAATCCGTAGATCACCTCCAAACGTCTCAAAATACTGTAAGAAAAGCGGTGTCAGAATTAACACCACGCGGATTCTATAAAAGTCCACTCCGGAATTCAGTGTTGAAATAATCCCAAATGGTATCAGAATGACACCATACGGTATCGAAATAACACCGTCAGGTGTTGAAACAACACCATCCGGAGTGGACTTTACCTAACACTGCCAAATTTTTTAGAGTGAAGTGTAATACCATTCAAGGGAATATCCAAAAATTTACTACCTCACTTGAAGTGAATAATAATAAATTACATGCCTAGAGTTCCACATCGCCGCAAACCTAGAATGGCTAAGTGATTTCTGAAGGCTCAAAAATAAAATTGTAAAATTTTAACCTCCAAACATTAACAAATTTGAATTTTTCCGTCCCCCACTTCCTTATGCTCGAGTCCCCTCAAAGGAGGATAGTGAGTTTCTGAATACGCCCTTGATACCATTATATGGATGGGGAAGTATACATATACATTCTGTCAAAAAAGTACCGGGAATTGATCATTTAAAAGGTGCGGCTAACGGGTTTGTCAACATTCTTTTGTTGTTAAGTTGGTACATTCGTCCTGTATATTGACGCGGAGTTCGACTGTCATCTGTCATTCAGTTTGTTTATAGTGCTCGATCTTTTCAGCTCTCTCAAGTGTGTCCCGCGATTGTCACAATGGATACAAAGATTGAACAAAGAATTTGTTTCAAATTTTGCGTTGCAAATGGAATTTCGTGTGCCGAATCGCTGAAAATGTTGGAGAAGGCTTACGGTAAATTGACTCTATCAAAAACACGTGCATATGAGCGGTACAGTGCATTCAAAAGTAGTCGAGATGTGGTGGAAGATTTGCCTCGCTCTGGTCGTCCATCGACGTCTTTAACTGAAGTTAATATCGATAAAGTGAAGGAAATGGTGACTGAACATCGTCATTTAAGTTTGAGAGAGATAGCAGGTGAACTTTCTGTGTCTTACGAATCAGTTCGTACTATTTTACATGATTGTTTGGACATGAAACGCGTTGCCGCTCGATTAGTTCTGAAAGACTTGAATTTTCTCCAAAAACTGAATCGCGTACAGGTCGCTGAAGACATGCTAGAACGAGTCAATTTCGACTGCACATTCATAACACGCATTATAACAGGTGATGAGACATGGGTTTACGAATATGACATGGAAACCAGTCAACAAACTTCGGAGTGGCGGCTTCCAGCTGAGCTGAAACCGAAAAAGCCACGCCAAAGCCGATCAAAAGTGAAGGTAATGTTGACTTTGTTTTTTGATTATCGCAGTGTTGTACATTCGAAATTCTTGCCAGAAGGTCAGGCGGTGAATAAAGAATATCATCTAAGCGTCATGCGGCGTTTAAGAGAGCAAATTCGTCGGAAAAGGCCAGATTTGTGGAAAGAAAATTCATGGATTTTGCATCACGATAATGCACCATCTCACAAGGCTTGCATTGTGAACCAATTTTTGGCCAAAAACTCAACAAATATCATCGAACAGCCACCGTATTCACCTGATCTGGCTCCAGCCGACCTTTTTCTGTTCCCAAATCTTGAATTACCACTTCGAGGCACCCGTTTTGAATCGATAGAAGATATTAAAGAGAATTCGCGGTGAGAACTGAAATCGATCTCAGAAAAAGCGTATAAAAAATGTTTTGATGATTGGATTGTTCGTTGGCATAAATGTATCATTTCGGGAGGGGACTACTTTGAAGGCGATACAATAGATTTGGAAGAATAAAAAATTTTTTGTGTCTTATTCAAGAATTCCCGGTACTTTTTTGACAGAATGTATGTACTTATCACACTCATATTCAAAGGAATTTGGTGACGATGCGAGATACTGGTAAATTGTAACAATATTCCATCATAAATCATGACAATTCCACAATTTCATTTATGAGCTGAGTTTGCTTAGTGGCGTCCTAAGTTATCCCAACTTGCTCCAAGTATTTCGGATTTGCTATTTCCATTTATGGAAACAAATTGATGGGTTTGGTACAATTTGAAGCAACTTGTGTGCTATCTGGGTATACTTATTTGAGAGTCAGGGAAAGTCAGGGAAAATGACTCTCCAAATTTTGGGGGAACCCTGTAAAACCCATTGATCAATGAAATCAATACATCCTTAAATGCAGTCAGAAATCTCCCATAAGAAACCCATTCATCATTCAATTTCACAAATTTTCCCATTAGTTCCAATAGATTGAAATTGTGGAAACTTCCGATAAAAACCGTTTGCCCGATGGAATGGAGAAAATTTCAATCATCCAATCAGATATCTCTTATACAGACCAATAGATTATGTGAAGTTTGATTAATTCCCATAAAATGCAGATTTTTTAATTGGTGAATCCCCGATTGAAACCTATAGAAAAGAGATTCCGATAAACTCTTATTGATTTTGAATCGGGGATTGAACTGTTCCGATTGATCCTATGAAGTCCGATTAATTCTGAATCGCTTTCTATCGGATCTTATCGGATTTTTTAACCAGGGGTAACTCTTCTTGGAGAGTGCGATGAGCATTTTCGATTTTGTACCCTTCATTAACTCTTATAACAGTTTCCATTAACCTCCACAACCTCACTTTCAATAAGTTCCATCATAGGATGCTTTTGGAGGATTCACCAAATCTTTCATGACTGTCCTGATATATTATTATAGATTTTGTTCAACAGTTTTAAGAATGATCAACTGTCACTTAGAATATCTGAAGCAGTGTTATAATCGTTTGATTCTGCCGAATGTAATTATCTAATCAGCCAATTAATTGATACTCTTGTCATTTGTATCTCAGAATTCAAATGGATGAACAGTGAAAGATTTGTCAAATACTAAGTTTTCATGAGGAAAACAAGAACGGAAAAAATATTTCTCATAAAACAGTTCATAACGAAAGTTAAGGCCCAATCTTCCAATCACCCATGACAGTCTGGCAGTGAAGACCTCCTCCCGAAACAAGAAGATCTCTGTTTGAATCCCTTTCGAAAAAGGTTTCTTCGTTTTTACATTATCTTTGGTCTCATTTAGATGCACGCTTTGCACTCGCCAAATGACTCTTTCGACACACTTCTGATACTTTCTATTGACCCTTCGATTACTCCCACAGTACTCTCCAACAACCTCTTCGTAACTCTCCCCAGCACGCTTCATTTTCACCAGGGATGCGTGAAAAACGATGTCCTCGCTGGGAATTATAGTTTTTAGGATATTGCACACCCGTGGAACCTTCTCGTTCTTGAGTTTTTGACATTTTCCAATAGTTGATAGTGTGAAGGGGAAGAGATAGCAGTGGCATCAATTCACGCGATGAGCTGATTGGGATTTGAGGGGTACACTGAGAGAAAGGTACCTAGCTGGGACAAGAAAATGTTAGTTGCCGCAGCTACATTTTTTGTACGCTAGCTACAGTTTAGCTGGGGTAAATAAAAGTCTGGTTGTCTGAAATACCCAGCTAATCAAAGCTGATGAATAACTGGTCAATTATTACCCAATGAGATTGGGTGGGATTGATCAATAATTGTTCATTTCAGTGTCCACATTGGCGGCCAATAATTGATCAATTTCTGTGGACCATCGGATTCCCCAATTGCAGGACAATCTTTTGTCAATGGCATGGGCATAGCTGCTGCCATAAGCTGTGAAATAATGTGACCCGTAATTTGGCAATTATTGAACAATCATTTTGGTTTGAGAATGATCGAAATTCGACCGATAACTCGTTATCGATTGATACTATACTGTAAAAGGTTGAATCGCTTTAAAATACTAATATAATACCTTTAGTGTCAAAGAATTTTCTTTAAATTTTTCGAAAATGTGTTTTTTATTTTTTTATTCCGAAACCGTATTGACGGCACTGTGAAACTGAATCCATTTATTTTACATTATAACATAAGTATCTGCAATTTTAAGTTCAATCAGTTCACTCAGTTAAAATAGGAATTTACATCCATACTCCGAAATTGAGGTTATAAATAACCTGGATTTATCGCGACAAGCCTACCGCACCACGAATAACACAAAATTCAGATATACATTTCCAGATTTTCGATTATCGACGTATGTTTAATGATCAATTTGTTGGTCAATTCTATGGAACACGAGATTGATCAATAATTGTCCATTTCTATGTCCGCATTAGCGACCATGTTGTTGAAGTTTGAATCGTTTATAGGAATGGAACGAAAATTCAAACTCACAGCACATGATAAATCATCGTTATTAATCTGCTAGAATAAACTTTTCAGAACTGGAAACATCGTTTGAAGAACATACTACAAGATTTTGAGTCTATAATAGTTAAATATTTCGTTATTCGATGACTAATTCGTTTCAATAAACGATTCAAACTTCAGTAACATTAGCGACCAACAATTGGTCCTTCAAAAATGATCAATTTTCGATCAATCATTATTCAGGAAATGGACATCCGCATAGGGATCCTACATAATTCCCAAATCATTGATCGATTATTAGCAAATGTCATGGGGATCAATCAAATTGACCAATGATTAAAACCAATGTAAACTGAGGGAAAAAAGTCATTGAGACAAAGAAATAGTGCATCCAATGGTATCTGAAAAATATTTCTTTAAATCAATGAAATATTTCTTCAAATCAATGAAGTCTTAATTCAATGTATGAAGTGGGTTTTCAGTTAATGAAATGCTTCATTCGGTCAAAAATAATTTCATTCATTGGAAGAATATTTGATTGGTTCAAAGAAATATTTCATAGATACCATTGGATAAAATATTTCTTTGCCTCGATGACTTTTTTCCCTCTGTGTATGGTCGGCTGGGTATGACTGAAGCAGTTTATTCGATGGGAATACAAAATTTAGTCGTGACAAATAAAATTTAGTTAGCGCAACTAAGCTTTCATTCACAGTGACTTACAGTAAATGTTCTAGCTGTCGAATATGTAAGTAGGCCCTTTCTCCCAGTGTTGATATGCGTAAACACAATAAATATTGATAAAGGTGACAGTTTTCTTCGGATTTTACATACTCGTGGGACCTACTGAGTCTGCATTCCTCAACATTTTTTGGAAGTCCAATGCCTGGGAAAGGAGTGATAACGGTGTCATCGATTCACACTATCGCCTGATTACTGTTTGAGGGATAGATATGCGTAAAAAAGGTAAACACAAAGATATCGGCCGAAGTCCTCAGAGTCATATCAGAGAACCGCGTGAATTCATGCTACTCCATACAGCACCGGGAGGTACTATCAACGTCCTTGGAACGTCTTCTGAAACATTTTGAATGTTTTAAAAATGTTTCAGGGTGTCCAGAAAACGTTGCATGTACATTAGGGTGGAGTGAAAGACAAAAAAGTCTCTGAATCGAATCGTAATAGTGCGGAAAAGTTGCTACTCTTCGAGACAAACTCAGGAAAAAAAAAATTTTGAAATCATATGAGATCTTCAACTCGCGCATTTCGTTTAAAGTTTTTGAATTTCATCGAAAATTCAAGGATATTTCAAAATATTCCAGGTCGCTTAATTATTGTCCGATCGAGCTAATTTTTGGTTTGTCGCATTATGTTGAGATTTTTAATGGAAAAAAAAACATATCCCCCTCCTCCCTTCACGGGGAGGGGGTAACACAGAAAGCCTGCACGGGGTCATAAAGCACGTTTTCCTCTCAAATCACCCTAAATAGGTGTCGACGCCTTACAGTTACATCGAAACAATTTCCGATGTATTATAGAATATCCTTATCGCTTCAATTATTATATGAACTGAAATTGCTTATGGGGCATAAACTCAATGGCTGGCATTCCTTACTTGTCTTTGCTAATTATCCAGTAGCACAGTAGAGTTGTATCGTCGCAGCGTTATTGCAGACTGAGTGTCTTATAGAACATCCACACGCACTTGTGTGCATTGCATGTATTTCTACATACACATTCTTGATTATCGGTTGTATCGTCGCAGCGTTATTGCAGACTGAGTGTCTTATAGAAAATCCACACGCACTTGTGTGCATCGCATATATTTCCACCTACACATTCTTGATTATCTGTTGTATCGTCACAGCGTTATTACAGACTGAGTGTCTTATAGAAAATCCACACGCACTGGTGTGCATCGCATATATTTCCACATACACATTTTTGATTATCGGTTATCAATGTCCCTGACACGTGAAGACACGGCGTGTCCTTTCTTCGGGGCCCCAAGACCATTGCCGCTTTCCTTCCTCCCAACATCTGCGGATGTCGTGAGAGCTTTTCACCAGGAAAGATATAGACTGTGCTCCGGGAAGAAAGTCAACTTTTCTTTAGTGGCTAGCAGTGTAGCCTCACAATTGGAAGCATTGTATTGCAAAGCTTCCATT
The DNA here is from genome assembly GCA_018340375.1 of Gonatopus flavifemur. Taxonomy (NCBI): domain Eukaryota; kingdom Metazoa; phylum Arthropoda; class Insecta; order Hymenoptera; family Dryinidae; genus Gonatopus; species Gonatopus flavifemur. The sequence goes on from JAFFJZ010000100.1 coordinate 147,627, forward strand.
CCTGCCGTTTCTCATGCCAGAATAATACAAAAAATAAAAGTCCTGCATGACAAATATTATGTTCTCAGAAAATCTTACAACAGAGAAAAAACACATGAAAAGTACAAGAACTTTATCCAAGAGTCATGTGAAACTTCATTCGATATTTCTACATGTAAATGCCCTATGACATTTGAGTGCATTTGCAACAAATCTTTTAGTGCATGCATTTGCTCCAATCCTGTTGTCATTCAATGCAGGTGCCCTAAAGACAGAAAAATACCTGTAATAGAACTCAAGTTTCTGTATGCACAAAGGTATTTGAGGAAGGGGAAAATTTGAGCCAAAGATTTGACAGAAACCAAAAGATTGACAAAACAAATGCAGAGGAAAGAACGTAGTAATCTTCTGCAGCACTCCTCTATAGAAATTGCTGCAGGTCCGTCTTCTTTTAGCACTATTCCTGAAACAGAAAATAAACATTTTGAAGAAAGTGACAATGAACAGCACGATGCAACCTTTCAGTTCCCACGCTCAACGTCTTTTGTTTCTGAAAAAAAACAAATGCGTTTGTCATTGCCAGCAACTGGGGGGATATGTGATCGGGATGGGGTTTCTGACAGAGCAGCAGCAGCTATAGCTTCAAGCGTGCTGAAAGATGTGGGATTAGTCACTAATGAAAATTCATCTATGATTATTGATCGAAGCAAGATTAGACGTGAGAAAGAAAAATGCAGAGCTAGTTTAGTTGAAGCGCAGCTTATTGAGCGACAAGCAGAGGGTCCTAAGTGTTTGTACTTTGACGGCAGATCAGATAACACACTGTACTTAGAAGAAAGAAACGGTAAACGCTACCAAACAGAGAAAAAAGAAGAACATATTTCTGTTATTGAGGAACCTGGCTCAAAATATGTTTGCCATATAGTACCAGATTCAAAGACCGGAAAGGATACAGCCCTCAGCATTGTGAGGTACTTCGAAGACAATGCTATAGATACATCTGGTATTGCAGTTATCGGTTGCGATGGTACAGCAACAAACACTGGCTGGAAAAATGGAGCCATTAAACATATTGAGATGAAATTACAAAAACCCTTACAATGGGTTATCTGCCTCATGCACTTTAACGAATTGCCTTTGCGGCATCTCATCGAAGATCTTGATGGGGGAACAAGTGGTCCTCATTCATTCACAGGTGCTATCTGCAAACAACTTGCAGAATGTGAGTCGTTGCCTGTGGTTGATTTTCAGCCGATCAGCTGCGTTCTGCCAGAGATTGATTTCAAAATCCTCAGTAAAGATCAAAGATATTTACACGAGATTGCTCTCAGCATTGATTCAGGATCCTGTTCAACAGATCTAGCCAACCGTGACCCGGGACCAATAGCACATGCTCGTTGGTTGACCACAGCTAACAGAATTCTTAGGCTATATATTTCTACTGCAAACCCGTCAGAAACCCTGCAGCTTATAGTGACATACATATTACACATATACGCACCACTGTGGTTCCAAATTAAGACAAAATCTTCTATTCTTGAAGGACCAAAACACATTTTTGATTGTATCAAAAGACGTCGAAAGTTACCTCCTAAAGTAAGGAATATTGTACATAAAGTCATTCAGACAAACGGCTTCTTCGCCCATCCAGAAAATGTTCTGCTGTCTATGGTAATGGATAACGATGGCGAGTCCTCGGAACAAAAGAAAAACCTGTGACAAAAAAAGCTTTTGTAAGGACTTTTAAAGTACCTGAATTTAATTTTGAAGCGCAAGAGTACTTTGACATCATCAATTGGTCTAAGGTTACACTTACCTGTCCCCCACTCTTGTCTTCTCTTTCCGCACAGCAAATTTCGATGCTAATTAAGGAGAAACAGAAACCAACACTAGAAATAGACCTGAAAAAAGTCCCTTGTCACACTCAGGCAGTAGAACGGTGTGTAAAACTGGTAACAAGAGCCAGTAAAGAAGTATATGGACACGACAGGAGAGATGGCTACATTCGAGCAACTCTTAACTCTCAAGCAGAAATGCCACAATTCGAAACAAAATCTGACTTCAAATAGAGTCCATGCCCACATTTGGTTGGTTGGTTGGGTAGGGCGTGGGTGGAACTCGCGGTGCAGCCACCTTCTCGTGGTGAGTTCTGAGTCGTGACAAGTGTGACGGGCGAAGAGCTGCATATATTGCATACTGTAATAAAACATGGATATAACCCCTCCCCCAGGCGCGAATTCAAAGGGGGGGGCGGTAGGGGCAATTACCCCTCCCAAGCCAACCAAATATGTTCCGGCAATGGGGAGTTTTTGTATTCCTACGATCTTTATTTTTTTTAAAGTTCAAATAAGTACTTTTGGCCCCCCCCCCCAAGACAGATCTCTGGATCCGCCCCTGCCCTCCCCTCCTTTCTACCCCCTTTGCCGTTATTTGGAAGGGGGATTCAATTGAAGTAATGATATCATTCTATACAGTGGGAATTATTGCGATATAACGGGACGGTGTCGACAGAGTTATTTAGGGCGATTTGAGGGAAAAATGGACTTTCTGATTCGCTTCAAGCTTCAACAAGGAGGGGAGGGGGTATATTTTTCTCCAATAAAAACCTCAATATGATACCACAAACCAAAAATCAGCTTGATCGGACAATAATCGAGCGAACTCGAATATTTTGAAATATCCTTGAATTTTCGATGTAATTCAAAAACTTTGAACGAAATGCGCGAGTTGAAGATCTTATCCGATTTCAAAATTTTTTTTTTCCTGAGTTCGTCTCGAAGAGTAGCAACTTTTCCGCACTATTACGATTCGATTCAGAGACTTTTTTGTTTTTCACTCCACCCTAATGTACATACCAAGGATGTGCGAATGTCCAGTGTAGTCTTATTCAGGTTTTCATGGAATATTTACGAGACATTGAAAATTAACATTTTATAATTATCAAACTTGTGCCAAAATCTTCAATATTCTTCATTTTCAAGAAATGCAAATAAACTGCGGTGAAGCCTGTATCGAGACATTTGATAATTTACATTTGCATCTCTTTAATACATTGCGAATAGTGAATTTTTGTTTTGATGAAATTTGTAGGTTATGTGATTCTTAATATATTGATTTAACTTTTGATAATTTATGTTCCTCAAGTACTCTCGAACTTCTGCATTGAAATCTTTTCAAATATCTAGAACAAAATGTATTCTCATAGTTTAATCTTTTTATCCCTCGTAAAACTATAAATATACATTTTTACAGGTTAGGAACAAAATACATGATTCAAAAATATGCTCTCTGGAACGTTTTCAAGACGTTTGGAGAACGTACTTCCAGAAACTGGAACCTAGACTATTGACACGTTTTTAAAACGTTTTGAGAACTTTCGGTGCTGTTTGGGACTGCACAGAGAAAAGTGTAGGTCGAAAGTATAGTAATCTTCAAAAAAAATCTGGGAATATTTCTTCAAATCTGAGACTTTTTTCTTAAATTTTTAATAAAGATAACACGGTTCACATTTTTGTTGAATTTCATTTGAGAAACAATAACAAATTATCAATACTTGAAAAAAAAAATAGAAAAAGAATATGAACTCTCCAAAAGCCGCGCATGACATTTTACAAAGTGAACAATAAGATTTCGGAATTTCGTTAATCACTTTGTAAAATTTCATGGCAACTTTTGGAAACTTCATATGTTTTTATATTGTTTGTTGAGTATTGATAATTTTTTGTGATTTTTCAAATGAAATTTAAGAAAAAGTGTACTGTTTTATCTTTAATCAAAATTTAAGAAAAAACTCTCAGTTTTGAAGAAATATAGGTCAGAACTTCTGAAATCAGCACGTATTGAACTTTGATTCTCATACTTCAATGAAATATAGCGAAAATGACAGCTTTTTATGTTAGAAATCAGCCTGCCAAATGATTTAGCAGAATCCTTTTTTCTTTGTGGAAGTTATGAATAATTGAAGTTTTAAGGGATTTTTTTTAATTCACAACTTTTCAACGGTGCAAACGATTTGGATGAACAAGCGCTTGAATCAGAGATGATTAATATTTTTTCATGGAATGGTTAGCTAAATTGCTTGTTCACAATGTTCTCATTGTCTGTTACGGGGTTGTTGTAGAAAAATATAGGCTCTTCCCGGACAGAAAAATGTCTCAATAATGTCATCGCAATAGTGACAGCATATAAAGAAATGTTCGCATCATGTTGTCAAGGTGTTTCCGCACAGAGCATTCTTATTGGTGGCAAACCGAGGTGATGACACCGTGGTGAAGACAGCATGTCTACATTCTATGCATTATCGCAAGCTGAACGAACTTCATGAAAGAGGTGGGCCCGAGACTCTTGAGCAAAATCCAAGAATAACATTTACCATTCAATTTTACGATCTTTGAAGACAAACCTGCATATCAAGTACACGGAAAGAATATTACACTGTAAATTACGATTTTCAAATCGTAGCGTAGGACCATACTTGAAAAAGCAGGAATTGTCAGATATTTGTGACAAATATCACTGTTATAACCTTTTTTTCTGTACAAGTTAACATCGTAAAATAGAAGGTTATAACAGTAATATTCGTCTCAAATACACTCAGAGAAAAAAATAGTCGGAATTACCATTGGAATAGTTGGGAAAGGACTCAATTAAGACTGATAATAAGTTCTGCTACTTCGTAGTTCAAATAACAATATTCATTGTGGAAATTACTATTTGGATTAGTTACGTTTATGATGGAATAGTGAATGTAACCATTAATCAGCCAACTATTCATAGTTGAGTCCTTTCCCAACTAATACTAATCATTTATTATTTTCTTTTCTCTCAGTGTATCTGACAATTCTTGCTTTGTCAAGTATGGTGTTACGCTACGATCCGAACATCGTAATTTATAGTGTAATATTTTTTCCGTGTAGTTGAGGTGACTATTACCATATCTCTCCTCTCACTTTAATAAATATTGCGCTTTTCCCTACACACACCCCATATGCAAAAACAACATTGGTGCTCATACTGATCGCAAAAGTACTATTCAAGCATGTTAAATGTCAATGAATGAGTAGGTCATGAATTTTTAGAGTAAAATATCGATTTATTAGTCGTTAATTCAAAAAGACGACGTTTCGAGGTAACATCAACCCCATCCAAGCCATAAATGAATATTTTACTGCAAAAATTCATGACTTACTCATTCTTATGTGTAGTAATGCCACGAGACGAGACAAGAATAAACTGTTTCTCGTCTTGATTTTGTAGTACGTTGTCTTGTCTCGTCTCGTCTTCACACTTTAAAATTTGTTTGGCGATATTGCCAAAATATCATTCAATATCATTCAATATCCTTCTTCATTCCTTCAAACCCAATTTTTTCTTCTCGTGAAATCATTCTTGTGATGTAGGTTACTGATTTCGGCACCAGATGTCATGGTCTGTGCATGAGGCGTTGCTTTTGCGTGCAGACGCGTTCTATTCATTTCCGATCCCTGCTACCGAGCATGGACATGTATATCTCGTATACCTATTTTTATATATTGCCTTACAATAATAAACTTATTACTAAACTTCAATATTGTGTGTTAATTATGTATTCCGATGAAATACATTACAGTGGCGACGAGGATAATTCGGTATATGGTCGCATGTGAATATTGAGTGGACAGTTTCGCAATAAGAGTTTCGAAGGAAAAAAAAAAAATGGCCGTGATGAGTATATTTTCGCGTGTGGTAAATGAATCGTGTAGTAAGTTCAGCATCAGTTATGCCTAAAGTGGATACCGAAGAACTTCAAAAACAACTATTGCAACAACGAGAACAACTTCTAAGAGATCAACGATTGCTGAATGAGCAGAGAGCTTTGCTACCAAAAATGGCGTCTAAAACTATTGGATCCATTAAGGAATTTTCGATCAAAGACGATTGGTCGATTTGGAGCGAGCGACTGGAACAATACATCACAGTTAATGATATAGCAGCGGATAAAAGAGTTCCTTTATTATTAATGATGTTGGGCAACAAAGGCTATATGCTTTTAAGAAATTTATGTACGCCGGATGCACCGTCAACTAAAACGTACAAAGACTTGATCAAGATCATGGCGGATCATCTTCAACCCAAGCCTAACGAGATATTAGAAAGATGCAAGTTCAACGACTGCCGTCAAGAGGAAGGTGAAGATGTTAAGACATTTTTTGCTCGATTAAAAAAAAAGTCGAGTCATTGTGGTTTTGGTGCCAACTTGAACACATATCTTCGAGACAAGCTGTGTTGGGGTCTTCGGAATCAAGCGATTCGAGAAAGACTCATGGAAGACACGGAGTTGACATGTGAACGAGCGTTTAACATAGCCATTGCTTTGGAAGCAGCAGTGCGGGACGCCGCAGGACTCGGTAGTGCAGGAATCACTGACAACGTCGGTAAAGCTGTTGCCTGCGGTGGCGCTCAACCGAAACAGGATGTTTATTTTATCGGTCATAAGTCAAATCAAAAGGGTGGCTCGAAAGGTAACAAAAAAGAAAATAGTTCACATGATAAATGTTTTAGATGTGGGAAAAGTAATCACCGAGCTAGTAAATGTAAATATAAGAATGCGAGATGTTACAAATGTAATAATATTGGTCACTCTAATATGTGTAAAACGAAAAAGCACCATTATGAAAATAGTAACAAGAAAGAAGTTTTGAAACAGAATTTTTTGGGAGTAAATTCTAATGCTGATAATGACGTGGATACACTGTTTCATTTGTTGGAATCAGAAAATGTTGATAAACTAAATAAAATCGATAGATTGACAGTTTCGTTTAACGTTCAGGGTCTTAATATTATTTTCGAAGTGGACACGGGTTCACCTATACCTTCTATTTCCGGGAAATTTTTAAATGAACACAAAAATTTCCTTCCTGCGCTCAAACCAGCTAAAAAACATTTTGAAAGTTACCAGGGAAATGTTATGATTCCTTTGGGGGTCTTGGATGTTGACGTTAAATTCAAAAATCGGATTAAAAAAGTTGAATTATATGTGTTGAAAGGTAGTAGTGTTCCTATAGTTGGATTGAACTGGTTACATATTTTTGAAATGATTCAAGAAACTGAACGTGAGATTATAATTAAAATAAACAACATTGGAATAGTGAATAAGAATTGAGATATGATATTACGAGAATATAAACCTACATTTCCTAATAATTTGGGAAGTTATTCTGAAGGTGTTTTCAAATTATTCTTGAAAGAAAATGTAAAACCAATCTTCATCAAACCACGTCCAGTTCCTTATGCCTTGAGAGATAAAGTTAGGAAAGAGCTTGACAGATTGTTGGGCGAGGATATTCTGGAACCGGTGAATAGCAGTGATTGGGCAACACCAATCGTTCCTGTACTTAAGAAAAACGGGGATATTAGAATCTGCGGTGATTATAAGGTCACGATTAACCCGTATTTAAAGATCGACAGGTATCCTATTCCCCGAATCCAGGATCTTCTGGCTATTTTGGGCCCAGGCAAAGTTTTTTCCAAATTGGACTTGTCACAGGCGTACCAACAAATGTTATTGGATTGTGAGAGTCGAGATTTAACTACGATCTCTACTCATGCGGGATTATTTCGTTAAAAGCGACTCAGTTATGGCATCGCATCAGCACCAGGACTTTTTCAACGCGAAATGGAAAAGTTGTTAGCGAATATCGAAGGTGTTGTAGTGTTTTTCAACGACATACTTATTGGTGATAAATCTGTGGAGGAGCGTAACGCACGTCTAGACGAAGTATTAGAACGATTATATGCCGCAGGACTGAAATTGAAGCCGACAAAATGTGGATTTGCTAAAAGTGAAATTAGTTTTCTAGGTTATGACCTTGATGAAAAAGGTATTCATGCGTCAGAAGAAAAAGTCAAGGCTATTTATAACATGCAAACTCCTGAAAACCTTAAGGAGTTGCAAGCTTTTTTGGGGATGATAAATTATTATCCCAAATTTATAAAAAACTATGCAAGTTTAGTCAGTCCATTATATAGATTATTGAAAAAAGGAGTACCTTGGTATTGGGGAAAAGATTGCGAAGTTTCGTTTCAGAAAGCTAAAGAAAAACTTATGTCTCATGATGTTCTAATGCATTATGATACGAACCTGCCTTGTAAAATCACTTGTGATGCGTCTCCATTTGGTATTGGTGCCGTTCTTTCGCACATTTTGCCTGATAAATCAGAGGGGGTTGTTGCATATGCGTCCAGGTCATTGTCTCAAGCCGAAAGAAATTACTCTCAATTGGATCGAGAAGCCCTTGCAATCGTTTATGGCGTTCGATCATTTCATCAATATGTCTATGGTAAGCGATTTCTTTTGGAAACTGATCACAAACCCTCGATGTATATTTTTGGGGAAAAGAAAGGGTTACCCCAAATGTCCACTAGTAGGGTTCAGAGATGGGGAGTTTTTCTCTCAGGGTATGATTATGAAATTAGGCATATCAAAGGAGAGGAAAATTATTGAGCAGATGGATTATCTCGTTTAACTTTTTGTGAGAAGTCTGATACTGACAACTTTGAAATTGAAGAATATACCTATCTTAATTATGTTCAAGAAGGCATTAAAGCTATTCAGCTTGAAGATGTTAAAATTGAAACTAAAAAGGATCAAATTTTAAATACAGTTGGTAATTATTTGAATTCCCAGTGGCCAAAAGAAATCTTACCAGCATTACTTCCTTATAAAAGGAGGGAAAACGAGCTTTCTATTGAATCCGGGTTGATCATGTGGGGTCACAGATTAGTGGTTCCAACATCTTTACGAACACAGTTTTTGGAAGAACTTCATATGGCACACATGGGTGTCGCGAAGATGAAAGCTTTGGCACGTTCTTATATTTGGTGGCCTGGGATAGATTTTGAAATTGAGAATATTACCAAATCCTGTGAAATGTGTCTAAAAAATTCGTCAAATCCACCTAAATCTTCACTTTGTAAATGGGAATGGCCGGTCGGCCCTGATCACCGTTTGCATGCCGATTTTTGGGTCCGATTGGTAATGATATGTACCTAATTATCACCGATGCATACTCTACATGGGTTGACGTGAAATTGATGCAAAATATCACTTCAGAAAAAACAATTGCAGCATCAGGGAATATTTTGCTATATGGGGGTTGCCGTATACGCTTGTTACTGATAATAGGCCGAGTTTCTGTTCCGCGAAATTTCAGGAATTTATTAAGAACAATGGTGTTAATCATATTAAAACGGCACCTTACCACCCTGCATCAAATGGAGCCACAGAAAATGCTGTAAAAACATTTAAGCAAAAGTTTAAATTGTTACTCGAGTCAGGAATGACAAAACATGAAGCACTTTGTAAATATCTATTCCATTTTCGTGCTACACCACATTGTTCTATGGGAGTTAGCCCTGCTGAATTACAATTAAATAGAAAATTTTCTACCAGATGGGACTTATTGAGAACCCAAGTTGCTGAAAAGGTAGTTAAAAGTGAAGAAAGTCAAAAGAAATTTTTCAGGGGTAATAGATCAATAGATTTTGAACCTTCCCAAGTAGTTATGGTGAGAGACTACTCGAATAACAATTGGTGTAAAGCGATGGTTGATAGAAAATTGAGTCCAGTAACTTTCAATGTGAAAACTGAAGATAATAAAATCTGGAAAAGACATTCAGATCAAATGCGACCATGTAATCTAGTATTTAAGGAAAATACAAATTATAATTCAAATTCTATTGAGTCAAACTTTCTGAACCGGACCACTGAAAATTGATGGATCAAATTTTGCACTTTTTATTGAAGATTATTGAAGGTTTATGCAAACTGAAATGGATTCCAAAATTTTTTTGAAAAATTTCAATTTTTGCAAAAGTTATAAACAAATGAACTTTTAGGTGATTTATTGTTTAAATAACGATATCTCAGCCAATAATGAATCAAATCCAATGAAATTTTTATGCTAGATTAAGGAATAGTAGTAGATTAAAAAAATTTATTGTACGTATAAAAAAAATAAAATTTTGCAATAAATAATTAATTTTGCAATAAACAATTGGAAATTTAACCAAGTTCTCCTTGTGCTAATTGGAAAATTTTTTTTTATCAACATTCTATAATTCATGCACTAAGAACACGTGTAAGCCGATTTCAGTGCACTCAACTGCAAGAAAAGTTACGAATATTTGAAAAAAAAAAACGAAAATACGCGCGACTGTGGCCCAGTTCGGACGGCATCAGCGCCGAAAGACCGAGAGCTTGCTTGTGCTCACGTTTTGAGCTACATATACACAAATAAATTCATACGAGATAAAAGTAAGTAAGCCTTTTATTTAATTATTTAATTATTTATTTATTTACATGGATGGTTTTTTTAAAATTTTCACAACTCTCGATTGCGAGTAGCTTGAAAAAATTTTTTAGTTAGTCAATCGTTTTAATACAGCCAAAGCTATCAAGGGAACACGCCAGTTTCACGGCTACAAACCGTTTGATTCTACTTCTTCAGAATGTCAAATTTTTTCAAGCTACTCGCAATCGAGAGTTGTACAAATTTAAAAAAAACCATCCATGTAAATAAATAAATAATTAAATAATTAAATAAAAGGTTTACTTACTTTTATCTCGTATGAATTTATTTGTGTATATGTAGCTCAGAACGTGAGCACAAGCGAGCTCTCGGTCTTTCGGCGCTGATGCCGTCCGAGCTAGGCCACAGTCGCGCGTATTTTCGTTTTTTTTTTTTTTCAAATATTCGTAACTGTTTTTGCAGTTGAGTGCACTGAAATCGGTTTACGCGTGTTCTTAGTGCATGAATTATAGAATGTTGATAAAAAAAAATTTTTCAATTAGCACAAGGAGAACTTGGTCAAATTTCCAATTGTTCATTGCAAAATTAATTATTTATTGCAAAATTTTATTTTTTTTATACGTACAATGAATTTTTTCAATCTACTACTATTCCTCAATCTAGCATAAAAATTTCATTGGATTTGATTAATTATTGGCTGAGATATCGTTATTTAAACAATAAATCACCTAAAAGTTCATTTGTTTATCACTTTTGCAAAAATTGAAATTTTTCAAAAAAATTCTGGAATTTATTTTAGTTTGCATAAACCTTCAATAATCTTCAATAAAAAGTGCAAAATTTAATCCATCAATTTTTAGTGGTCCGGTTCAGAAAGTTTGACTCATTCCAAACTCTGCTGCAGGTTTAGACCTAGAATCTACAACGTTTAACTCTTGTACTAAAGAATCAGATATTGTTTTTCCTACAATCAAAGATAATGTTAATCAAACTATAGATATTGATAAAGATGTTTCTGGGTCGGAGCCACCGAAAACAGGTAGTGGTCCAAGACGTTCGGGTAGGGAGAGGAAGCCAAGACACCTTCTGGATTTGTAATCAGATAATTAGAAAAGAAAATGTATGGTTCTTTCAGTTTTTTTTTGTTTTGTTTGAATGTACATGTTTAATTTCAAGTGTGGGGGATTGTGATGTAGGTTACTGATTTCGGCACCAGATGTCATGGTCTGTGCATGAGGCGTTGCTTTTGCGTGCAGACGCGTTCTATTCATTTCCGATCCCTGCTACCGAGCATGGACATGTATATCTCGTATACCTATTTTTTATATTGCCTTACAATAATAAACTTATTACTAAACTTCAATATTGTGTGTTAATTATGTATTCCGATGAAATACATTACAATTCTCGTCTCGCTCGTAAACTTCTCGGGCAGGATGTTGCTCGTCTCGTCTCGTTTCTCGTCATGGCCTTGTCGTCTTGTCTCAACTTCCTCGTCTCTCGCGGCATCACCCCTGATGAAAACCCCGATGTCGGGATTTCATCGCTAAATCATCAGTTATATTAATACTATCCAAAATCTATCGTTTGGTTTCATTATCAGACAAGTCCGATAGAAATACGATGTCCACGATAATTATCCAATGTAAACCCGATATGAAGATCCATCGGGAAATCATAGGGCTAGCTGATCGGTTTTGTATCGGATAATCATCGTAGACATCGTATTTTTATCGTATTTGTCTCATAATGAAACCAAACGATAGATTTTGGATAGTATTAATACTACTGATGATTCAACAATGAAATCCCGACATCGGTTTTTTTCATCAGGGACTACTCATGTACAATTTGGAGTACTTTTTGCTTCCTCGTTAGAGGGAAGCTTTGTGATCGTTTTCGAAGGCCGAAATTTTTTTTACCTCGAAAACGAAAATCTCTTGGACCAAAATGTTCGTCACAGCTCGGGGAAAAATTTTGGTTCCGTGTCTGTCTGTCTGTGTGTGTGTGTGTGTGTATGTATGTATGTATGTATGTGACAAATTTGTGTACGCGTATATCTTCCGTTCCTATTATCCGATCGTGATGAAATTTTCACCACAGTCGTACGCAGTGTTAATTGTGGTCCCATATAAGTTTCAAGCTGATCGTTAAAGAAGAACGGGAGGGGCGAGGAAAAATGTTTCAAAAAATCGTGATTTTGTGTACGCGCATATTTCCGCTTCCTGTTATCCGATTGCGACGAAATTCATACCGCGTGATAGTTATGATCCGATAGTGGTCCCATATGAGTTTCATTCCAATCGGTTGAAAACTGTGGAAAATTTTTATTCCGCGATTCACATTATTTGACAATATTTTGCAAGCATGCCTTCCCCATGTCAGTATCATCCAAATGTCATGAAACTTGGAGCATAATCAGTTCACGGGGGGTTAGTTGTACGGTGTAGATTTCAAACAAATCGGAATTGAGGGAAGAAAATGGTAAGCACTGAGTTCCGAAACAAAATTTGAAAATTCCGTAAACATCGTTATCATGCGGATGACTTCCGTTCCTACCATCAAGTCTTCATGAAATTTTCATCACAGCTTTATGCAGTGTGAATCACAGTCCCATATGAATTTCAACCTGGTTCTCTGAGAAAAACGGAAGAGGGAAAGAAAACATGTTATCGAAAATTGTGATTTTGCGACCGAGCATGTCTTCGTTAATGTGAAGTTGGCATATCAAATGTTGGCATTGCACGAAAAAGTGACAGTTCCAGTAGCATTCACCATAGTTCTATAGTTCTTGATAATTTCGAACAATAGTTCTATTCATATTACTCAGAAAAATTGGATTTGAAAAAATGGAATGCCAAGTTCTACAATGATATGATAGCATTCCAACGGTGAGAGGTTGGAACGATCAGGACTCGAGAGTTCTGGGATTGTCAGCATGCGGTAAAGTGAGAAATGGAGAGTTCCAATTTTTTGCAATATTTATGGAAATGATATGCTGGATTCTATGACAAATCCATAGCATTGCAAGGGATATTGAAGGGAGCGATCAATATCTCCAAGTTCTGGGATGGCGTACACACGGAGGAGTTGGGAATGCAGAGTTCTAACATCAACAATGGGTGAATTCGTTTTTGCTTTCATGATAAGCCGAGTTTGGAGATGACGCGGGGAGACGAAGTACTTTTTGATGTTGAGAATCGAAGTTTTGATACAGGAGAACAATTGATACAGCTTGGACGGAGACTTCGATTACCTGACAGCCTGTCTGGGTACCCGTCCGACTTTCTGTCTGAACTGGGGTTCTGACCAGCATTGTCTCGATCACGACTAGTTCTGCCCAGCATTGCACGGAATTCGGATGGTTCTGGCCAGCCTTGCATGGAATTCGGATAGTTCTTCGAATTCCGCGCAACGCTGTGCAGAACTCTTCGGATTTCGTGCGATGCTGGCCAGAACTACTTGAAATCGAGGCAATGCTGGTCAGAACTATTCGAATTCCGTGCAATGCTGGCCAGAACTCATCGAATTCCGCGCAACGCTGTGCAGAACTCTCCGGATTTCGTGCAATGCTGGCCACAACTATTTGAAATCGAGGCAATGCTGGTCAGAACTATTCGAATTCCGTGCAATGCTGGCCAGAACTCATCGAATTCCGCGCAACGCTGTGCAGAACTCTTCGGATTTCATGCGATGCTGGCCAGAACTACATGAAATCGAGGCAATGCTGGTCAGAACTATTCGAATTCCGCGCAATGCTGGCTAGAACTACTCGGAATCGAGGCAATGCTGATCAGAACTATTAGAATTCTGTGCAATGCTGGCCAGGACTACTCGAAATCGAGGCAATGCTGGTCAGAACTATTCGAATTCCGTGCAATGCTGGCCAGAACTCATCGAATTCCGCGCAAAGCTGTGCAGAACTCTTCGGATTCCGTGCAATGCTGTCCAGAACTACTCGAAATTGAGGCAATGCTGGTCAGAACTATCCGAATTCCGTGCAATGCTGGCCAGAACTTCCTGTTATCGGGGCAATGCTGGTCAGAACTATCTGAATTCCATGTAATCCTTGCCAGAAATATTCGAATTCCAATGCTGGCCGGAACTTTCCGAAATCGTCTCAATGGTGGGGAGAAACTCCGAATTTTGTGCAATCCTGTGCAGAAGTCTTCAAATTCCGCGGAATCCCGCCAGAACTTCCCGTTATCGGGGCAATGCTGGTCAGAACTATCCGAATTCCATGCAAGGCTGGCCAGAACCATCCGAATTCCGTGCAATGCTGGGCAGAACTAGTCGTGATCGAGACAATGCTGGTCAGAACCCCAGTTCAGACAGAAAGTCGGACGGGTACCCAGACAGGCTGTCAGGTAATCGAAGTCTCCGTCCAAGCTGTATCAATTGTTCTCCTGTATCAAAACTTCGATTCTCAACATCAAAAAGTATTTCGTCTCCCCGCGTCATCTCCAAACTCGGCTTATCATGAAAGCAAAAACGAATTCACCCATTGTTGATGTCAGAACTCTGCATTCCCAACTCCTCCGTGTGTACGCCATCCCAGAACTTGGAGATATTGATCGCTCCCTTCAATATCCCTTGCAATGCTATGGATTTGTCATAGAATCCAGCATATCATTTCCATAAATATTGCAAAAAATTGGAACTCTCCATTTCTCACTTTACCGCATGCTCACAATCCCAGAACTCTCGAGTCCTGATCGTTCCAACCTCTCACCGTTGGAATGCTATCATATCATTGTAGAACTTGGCATTCCATTTTTTCAAATCCAATTTTTCTGAGTAATATGAGTAGAACTATTGTTCGAAATTATCAAGAACTATAGAACTATGGTGAATGCTACTGGAACTGTCACTTTTTCGTGCAATGCCAACATTTGATATGCCAACTTCACATTCACCATGTCTTCGTTTCCTGATATCCGATTGGAATGAAATTTTTACCACGTTCTAGTTGTGCTCCGATAGTGTTCCAACATGAGTTCCATCCCAATCGGTTGAAAACTGTGTGTTTCACGATTGTTTTCACCAATAACGAGGAAGCTATGTGCCAATTGGCAGAGCTTTCTAAGTAATTTTATTCCTCAGAAACTACAAAGGACGTCTCAATGATGGAACCTACAACGAATATAGTTTTCCTTTCGCTCACATGTGGAGTTCATCGTTGAGAAAATTATCAACATCAGGGAGAAGATTGTATATGAGCAATTTAAGAAACGTTTTCCAATTCATCGCGAAGGACATAAAGTTCTTCCCATTTTTTCGGCTTCTGATGATCCAGCTAGATAGTTTTTCTGCAGTTTTTCTTGGAAAAGTTTTTTTTCATTCAGTTCCTTAGAGGTAAAAGCGAATTGAGTTGCATTTGTGCTTGTTGAATTGGGCCTGGTGGATGAGGCTTTTGAAATATTACAGTTATATCACTCTCAGCGTCTTTCATTTCCTCTTCGATTTTGTTCCTTTCTGACAGGGGCCTTTTTCCTACACTGTTAATGAAGGCCCATGGTTCTCACGTTTGCGTAGGTTTTTCTTTACTTTTCTTTCTTTATGCTTTTCTGGACGCATTTTGCGACTTGAGGATAGGACGATATTATTTGAATCGCCATTTTTTATCTCGAAATGCGGTTAGTTCATTTATCGAATCGTGATACTTTCGGATCGGTAGGGGCTGAATTCGCTGAAAAGACTTACGTCGTTTCTTGTGATTACTGGAAAGTGACTAGCGGTTTTCAAATTAAGTTTTTCCGGCGAAAAGTTTATTCGGCCAATCCACCCCCTCCCGTGAAACTTTAGCTGTTAGGATATGCGATTTCAATTGGTCTCTCAACGATTGAGTGAGTATCGACAAAAATTGGAATTGACAGCAACCTCAATTAGGGTAATATTTACATGAATTTTTTCACCCAATTAGATGATCGAGAGTACCCAGACAGCACAACATAGTGAAAATTTTTCCCCTCAACATTCCAAACATTCATTGTGTTCTGTAAATGATTAATTGGGAAAGCCCTGAAAGATGACATATATGTTATGTTTGACAGCTAGTTGCTCTGGAAAATAACATATATGTCATCTTTGAGACCTCTCTGATGTGTGGGTAGTATTCACGGAATCATTCTATGACATTGAAGTATATAATATACTACAAACAGCACAGATCTCTGTAAGACAGAAAAAGAGGTCCTTTCGTCAGTGTGAAATGCAAGATAGGAAAGCGCTTTTTCTTGTTATGGGCATCCCGTAGACCCTACAGTTACTAGATCTCTGTACACAAAATACTCAAAGATGGCTCAATAACATGGAATAAAACAACCAGTGAGACCTCCTATTCGTATGGAACAAAGTCCGGCTTTTTAGAGACATCTAGTAACTCTCGCTTCTGCGGAATGCTTTTAATGCCCTCATAGCACACCCACCGCTTTCACGTCGCGTTTCTCGGAGGCAACATGGATATCAGGTGGAGGAACGGAGAAGTGACGTAGAAGCGACGGAGAAATGTTCGGCGATCGGTGGTAGTGCTGTACGGGTGCATGCACCTTAAGACAAGACAATGCGATTAAGTAGTTTCTGCTTCTTTCTCCCGCACAATGCACTCGACTATCACTGTACCACCAAAAATTCCGATTCATGTGTGGATTCTACATTTTCAAGTGATTCAAACACGCATGTAACGATTGATCAGGAGAATACTGACGTTTCTGATGTGAGGAATATTCCTTCACATGAGTATCATCCCGGTAGTACGTTCTGTAACAATAATGGAATGTGCATCCCTTTCCATTCGACTGTTCGACGTGAAGAACATAAGATTCCTTGTACAGAAAAAAGTGTTCCTATTGGAACTGGTACAGGATGTGTTGGTAGTAGTATTCCTCCTATCAAAGATTTACACGATTGTTGTGAGAGTCAAATTTGTGTGAAGAAACATGAGGTGTTTGGATCACATGCCACTCGGAAAGAATGTCCAGGAGCAAACGAAAATGTAGGATTTTCTCATGGAAATGACATGATAGATATTTTTAGTTGTGATTCGCCATTTTCCTCTCTTCCTGATTACAACAATAACGATGACAAACACGTTTGTCTCGATAATAATAACAACAGGAAAGACACTCCCAGCGTGAATAATCAACAGGAGGACAAAAGTAACGAAAGCTTCGAAGGGAAAAGTGAAGAAAACAGTAAAAGGCAAAATAACAGCACTACGCAAGATTGTGAGTGGAAGTTCATATCGATTTCGGGCTGAGATTGAAAACATGACTTCTCGACGAAACGCAGAAAATACAGATTTCCCAACAAAAATGAGAACATTGATGGCAGAGATTGAAAATTTACCTCTTCATGTCTTTCGGGAACATGCGAAGTGTGCTGAAGTTGGTACTCCTTGCAATGGGGATGGAGAAAACATAGTACATCAATGACAACAGTGGGGAGCGTACGATGAAATAGAAGCAGCCTGCAAATGCATAGCTTTTCATTCAAAGAGTTTGTTATACGGTTTCACTACAAATTGTGCGGAGTCATCCAATAATATTGTATGTAAAGTTATTGGAGGTAAACGAACGCATCACGGAGCTAGGGATTCTTACCAAACGAGGTGTTATGCTGCTATTCTTCAATTCAATACAAAACAGATTTTAAGTGATTTGAACGAAGAGAGAGATGAAAATGTACATGCAGTGACCAAAAGCGTAGAGGATCGACGTCAAAGAAAAATCGACGAAGTGAAAAAGTGGCGTAACGAAAGAGGCCGCAAGAGGAAACGAAGAGGACTAGGTGCGGATAAATTTTATGGACCAAAGTCACAAAAACCAGATCTCCCTCAAGACATTTTTGATAAGGAAAAGTTGAAAAAAATTGAGCAGCTACGTGAACATCAAGAAAACCGTGCTAAAATTGAGGAGTCAACAAGAGCACGAAATCAAAGTGGAATATGGACTCGAATCATGAAGTTACATCTCGGTTCATGTTTTTTTGGGCTCATATGTCGTCGAAGAGAAAGCACATCATGCAGTCAAACAGTAAAAACCATTCTATATCCTAAACCAAGAGGTGAGGCTCTGAAACTGGAAGAGGACGAGAACAAAAGATTAGCATTGAAAGAACTTGAATCGATAGAGAAAATTAAAATACAAGCATGCGGGATTTTCATCGACGAAAAACATTCATGTTTAGGTGCAGCTCCAGATGGACTCATTGATGCCGATGGTACAGTGCTTGTTGATTGTCCAACAGGTGCACAAAATTTGACTCCAGATGAAGTGATAAGGAATATGAATAATTACAAGAATCTTTTCAACAAACCAAATTCCAATGAGATGAACAAGAACCGTAGATATTATTATCAGATCCAAGGAGATTTGCATATCACGAAACGAACATTTTGTATTTTTGGATTATGGACGAAGAGAGGGTTCATTAGTATCCGAGTGGAAAAAGACTCAAGTTTCTGGGAAAACATGATACCAAACTTAGAATGTTTTCACTTTGAATGTATACTTCCAGACAGTGATGCCAGCATTTGGTCGACCGAGTCGATTTTCCCCCTCCATCACGCTGTATACAATCAAATTTCTTTTGTCGGAGGTTTGATTGTGTGTGTGACATCTCTATACAGACAGATGTGATGGAGAGGGAAAATTGACTCGGTTGACCAAATGCTGGCATCACTGCTTCCAGAATTAGTGGATCCTCGTTATACCCGAAACATGGAAATCCGTGAACCGACGCATATTTTGGAAGCTCAAAAAAGGAAAGGTAAAAAATTAGAAAACAGTAAAAAAGCAAGAGTAAATGAGGTCGAGGACGAAATATTGGATGAAGAGTCAATGGGAAAATTTTATGCAGAAATTGCAATTGACCATGAAATGGAAAAGACGAATGAAATTTTGTCCGACGATGTGATGGAAATAAGTGATGGAGAAATTGGAATGGGAGATAAATTGTCGGATGAAGAGATAATTGGAACATTGAAAAACGAGGAAATTCCAGATATAATGTATCGGACACAATATTTGAGTTTGTATCAATATTACCTCATCAGAGAAAATGTATTGAGAGAACTATCTTACTTGAATGATCGGCCACTTGATTACATTTTTGGAAGTCATCAAAGATAATTCTGAATTTGATACTTTAAGTACGTTATCCCTGCAAAATCCTAGAACCTTTATTTCAGCCACTGAAAATAAAGACGTTCAGATACTGGGTGGAAGAAGCACTCAACACTGGCATTGCATGTATTATGACGGATTATATTTGCACATTTATGACAGCTTGTATTGTGATATACATGATTATGTGAACCTACCAGCGGATGAAAGATTATATATTAAAACCCGCTATCCAACATTGGATTTAAGGAACGTTGTTTTCGAACCAGTGCAAGAACAGCGTGATGGTGTGTCATGTGGTCTGTTTTCAGCAGCGTTCGCCATGACAATAGTGGCAGGAGGAAATCCTTCTCAGAGAACTTACAGTACAAATATGTTGGAAATGAGAGAACATTTGATGAAGATCATCCGAAGGAATGAATTGAGCGAGTTTCCTTAATGAAGAGGATACAGTGGTACGAGCTTTCACGACACCAGGTCAAAAGGAGATTATGAAGAGCCGCCCTGGGGTTTGAAAAATTATATGTGGATATGGCGTCAATTGGAATGTGAAGAAGCGAAAGATGACAAGCCAGCAAATGAATTGATGTGCTTATAACAATTCATGACTGATGTTCACCAACTGAATGATGAGTAGTATATATCAACACAATTCAAACAGTCCACAAATAAACTTCCGTTATATTATTCCATCAATTATTTGGAAGAACTCATAATGGATTCTTGAGAATTATTCAAGGATTCTGTTTGAATACCAGAGATTCATAAGTAACACATGTTGAGATGTTATTATAGGGACTCTCAAAGACCCCAATGATGGATTTATAAAGAATTCTTCATGACTAAATCTGAACAAGCGTGTTGTGTAGGTAATGAGTAATGTACAATATGCGACTACAGATTTGTTTGGAAATCATGTTGAGAAGGAAAAGCTGACTGCATTCATTCATAAAATAATACTGCCTCAGCATTCATGAATTTTTGGCCCATACAAGAAGGATAAGGTTCATGCTGGATCGATGTAGGCCTCATCGTACACTGTAAAAAAATTCTCAAATGAATGTGCTAGCAATTATCAAATCTGTCAGGGCTATTTTACTGTACTGAGTAGGGTAAGTTGGTGTAATATGCCACAGTTAATTTGGAAGCAGAATATCCCCTGAAATACAAGTACGGCATAAACCAAAGTAATAATAAGTAATCGAAAGTATGATTATTAATGTTCATTTGATGTAGCATCATAGTCTTTTGTTTTTCACGGTTAAGCAGTAAAATAGGAATCGGTAAACCCTTTCAAAGTGGCGTCTTACCCGCATATGTGGGTAAAATGCCATAAACGTTGGATTAATTTTCCTCAATCACTTGAATGAGCACATATGATCAATAAATTTATAAAAATGAATCATTATAAGAAAATCCTTCAAGAATATAACATCACTGTATGATATAGACCATGATTGTGGAATATTGGTCTCAAAAGTAACATTATCAAAAATTCATGGTAAGAAATGATTTGGAGGGCGTATATAATTTCTTGACATACTGAAATGATAATAAAGCTATGAAAACGCAAGCAAAACGATGATTTCAAACATCCAAAATTTTTTGGTACTAAAACACTCGTGGCATATTATTACCCAAATTGAAGACTCCTTACCTCCTACAATAACAAAAATTATGATCGATAGACGCAAGTTGAATGTGGATATCAATGCATATACACAGTCCACAGCGAACTATTCGATTATACGATCGAGGTGATTTAACTCTCATCAATTTCAGCGAAAGATTGAGTGATGAGTAGGTCCACAGACTTTTGTAT
Organism: Gonatopus flavifemur; assembly: GCA_018340375.1. Taxonomy (NCBI): domain Eukaryota; kingdom Metazoa; phylum Arthropoda; class Insecta; order Hymenoptera; family Dryinidae; genus Gonatopus; species Gonatopus flavifemur. The sequence continues at coordinate 168,842 of JAFFJZ010000100.1, forward strand.
CATATACTGGACTACTACCTACGGTATCACGATGTGAACTCGGCTGCATTTTGTTGAACAGGAATATGATGCTGTAGAGTTCCTCACGCATATTTGAAAATTGACATCAGTGTGTCATGCTTGATGAATGCCTTCCACCAATTTATACAAATATTGTGTGTATGTAATGGCTTCGCTTTCACCGTAAGAAAACTATGTCGTGGTGATAGCCCAGTGTATGAGATAGAGGTCTGGGGTAGTGATGGGGGATCCTTGAAGAAAATCGATGCTGTTTGATATAACAAATATCGGAATTTTATTGGAATCTGTTTGAATCATATACTTCCTGTATAAAAAAGGATCGATCCTCCACAAAGGTCCCCATCACTAGTTTGGCGTGAAATGGAATTATCACTTAGTATGCTTGTGTGTATTTACGTGGAGAATTCAGTACATGAAAGTTTGTGTTGTGAAAGACTGGGACTGTTTATTCCCACTCATTACCATTTTCACATTTGGGAAAATAAGGGGAGCATAAGAATGTATGATAGATTCTCATGGAGAAGTAAATGAGCTATCGGGAATCATTTGTTACATCGGTACTTGGTGTACTGGTATGTGTTTGGATGGAATGTAAAACGTTGTAGAGTTGATGTTGTGCCCGCGTAAGATAGGAATCCCTAGTTCTGATTGCGTACAGGTTGGTTGAAAAGTTTCTGCGCTCGAAATGAAAGAATACTGTTTTTGTTACGAAATATACTTTTTTCTTCAATATAATCTCCTAGAAGCTCAATACACTTGTTCCAATGATCTTCCAATGATTTTATCCCATCCTTATGATGGTTTTCCGGAAGCTCTGCAAAATAACCGTCTACGGCTGCTATGGCCTCTTCATTCGACGAAGAATGCTTTCCACGAAGGAATTGTTTGAGATTTCTGAAGAGACAGTAGTCGCTAGGAGCCAAATCTGGCGAATACGGTGGATGTTCAAGCAATTCGTACTTGAATTCTTTGAATTTAGCCATCGTCAAAACACTTTTGTGAGCAGGTGCATTATCTTGATGGAAAATGGTATTTTTCTTCTTTAAACCAGGTCTTTTCTCACGAATTTTTTCATCCAGCTGATCCAAAAGGCTGCGGTAATATTCGGAGTTGATTGTTTCACCTTTCTGAAGATAATCAATGAACGAAATTCCTTTTGCATCCCAAAAAACTGATGCCATAACCTTCTTTGCTGATCGTTGTGACTTCACCTGCTTTGGAGCTGAACAACCAGCTTCAGTCCACTGTGAACGTTCTTGTTTCAATTGAGGATCATGGTGGTAGATCCAAGTCTCATCCATAGTTATAAAACGACGCAAGAAGTCGGTTTTATTCTGCTTGAAACGCTCCAAATTACGCTGAGAAATTTGTTTTCGATCCAGTTTTTGTTGAATTGTTAACGTGTGCGGCACCAACTTTCCAAACAGTTTTTTTATACGTAATTCTTCATGTAAAATATGGAGTACTCGTTCGTCTGAGATGCCTATGGCATTAGCAATTCCACGCTCAGTCGAACTTGGATCTTCACTAACCATATTATGTACATGCTCAATGATTTCTGCTGTGGTTGCAGTTTTTGGTCGTCCTTCGCGTGGATCGTCTTCAAGGCTAGTACGACCACGTTTAAATTCACCAGCCCAAAATTCAACGGTGCGTTTTGAAGATGAGGACTCCTTATACATTTCCAACAATTGCTCATAAATTCCCTATGCTTTTAAACTCTTCAAAACAAAGAATCTAATGACTGCACGATATTCAATTTTTTCCATATGAAAAGAAATCAATGACACGTCAACTTCAAATGGCTTGTAAACAAAGAACGAATTGACAGAATGACTTGTAACTTTGCATGTGTTCTCAGGACAGATATACCAACTTGAGAAAAAAAAAGTTCTGAGCTAGCAGTGCTATCTCTTGGTGAGCGCAGGAACTTTTCAACCAACCTGTATGGTCGTTTTGCGCCATACGTGTTCTGATGGAGAACTGAATGCTGGAACCAAATGGCACTTCATATTCCTATCTTGAGGATGAACATTGAACAGAGTCAATGAACATTGGACATTCACCGACATCGACACTGCTAGCTGGCTAATAACATAGAGGATAGTTCGACTTTGATTGATTTCAGTGGAGAACTGAGTGATGAGTGAAATGAAACCATTGCTTGGTATGCTCATTTGAATTTATGTGGAGAATCGAGTACATGAAAGTTTGTTGCGTGGTAATAAACTGGTATTCTTTATTCCCACTCTGAATTGTGTTCACATTGGAAAAGGGGAGTCCTGCTGACAATTTGCTGTGAAAACCGGTGGGAATTTCTCCTATCGTTTTTTATATGGTTTGTACATCATAAACTGCCGCAGTCTCATTGATAATCCCCGATGGAAAAACTGTACGGATGTACAGGAATCCTAACGTACTTCCAGGATGATATGTTGCCACGGAAATTGACCGTCGAACCCGATATAGAACTTCTTTTATTCTTTTGTGGGTGTTTCCTGGATCGTGGATACCCGTAGTTTAATAAATCATTCACGATAGGAAAACCACATCGACAGAACACGAGGGTCCAAAGAATGCTCAATGATGGTGAACTGAACGTGAATGGACGTACAATAAACCTGCATTCCACGTGAAAAGTCTGTCCTCTCTTAGAGTATATTACTGTTGTTGAGGTTGTACACGGAGAGAAATGGATTCTGAAGGGTATAAGAAATATTATAGAGACAAGAATATTTTATACTAAGCATGAGGACGAGGATATAGGTTCTAACCACAAGTATACATTTATTATCAAGATGTTTACATCGAGGTAGTGAATGTATTTTTTACCCAGAATATACTATTCATTGAGGGGATACTAGTGTCGGTATCGGACTTCTCTTTCTATCTAATGCATCTGTCTTTTTCTAACCAACGATGCGAGTTACCGACGCTAGCACCTCCTCAAAGGCAAGAAAAAAGGTTAGTTCCTATTATAATAAGGGATTCGTACAACTACTATCTCCGGATGCTTACAGTAAGGAAACAATGTTATGAAAAAAAAAATTTATTCCGCGGGATGTGAACTCGGGCTCATAGCGTCGCAGTCGATCACCTTGACCGCTCAGCTACTGACACTCGCTTGAGTGCACAAGAATTGTGGCTGTACTTGAAGTACATCAGATCTTCGAGAGATGTGAATTTCAAGAAACTTATGGTCCACATTTGATTTTCGTTGAAAAGGGAGATTATAATGATAATTGAAAGATTGTTATTCATCGTAACTATATATTTTGTTGGTCCTTATGATACTATTGATGAAATATCCATTTCATCACTGCAAGTAACCGAGATTCTTATGGATAAAATACGGATTCTAATGATCACTATATATTTTGTTGGCCCATTTAATACTGTTCTTAAAATCTCCATTCCATTACTGTAAATAACAGAGATTCTCACGATTAAAATACAGATTTCAACGGTCAGTATATTACTCTTATAATCAACATATTTTGACTGTCAGAATCTTGTATTTTAGGACTGAAGAAATAGTTAATACCTCTAAGCATATGGATATTAACAGTTAGTATCCACATTTCTATAATACGATTTGTATGATCTATTTCTCTCCGTGTATCGTATTTATACGATTGCAGTCACTGTCAAGAGTTTTCGATATAAACCGTTGGAACATTGTTTCTATCGTTTTGTATGTGATTTTTCTCATCGGGAATTTCCAGAATTTTGCGAGTCATCAGAATAGCATGATATTAATGCTTCTTATAAGATCCCATCATGTTGTCACAATATTAATTGGACTGTGATTCAATCTTTGTCCTCAAATTATCATGAGAATTCCAATTGAAGGAATTTGCCATATTCTGTAAATTTGCATCACATGTAAATGGCAGAGATTCATGTATGACATAAATGAAGCGGTGAACAAATTATTCGTCAAAGATGATCGATTTCTGTAACGTATTACAACAGTAGGAACCCGGAGGGTCATATACTTAGATGTGAAAAAAATCGGTATGAAGAACCATACATTACTCCCACGTTTCCCGTATTTTCCCACCGAGCAAAAATCCATCGGAATTATATTCTCATTTGAAATCTTGGTAATAAATGTAATAATGTATAATCGAATGTTATTTTTAATTTTATAGTTTTTTTTCGAAATTCGGAATCCGGGATCTTCAGCGACGTAGATAAAATCTCAACGGATCAACTTGGGAATTTTAAGATCATCTCATCAATTGGGTTCCGAGTAAATTGATTTTAAAAAACCCGTGCTCGGTCGGTAAGCCCGTATCCTCTGAAATCATATCGGCTGAAATTACTGCTGTTCTATATATACATGTTTTTATGCAACTTCGGATAAGTAGTTTGTGAATTTCGAATCATGTTTTTTAGTAGGAATCAAACGATTACATAGAACGAACAAGAATCCCGCTCTTGTCACTAAATTCGAAAAAAATGTCTTCCATTCCTTCACCATTTAGAATGAAACTTGTGTGGAAGTACTGTGCAGTCGTACCGGAAATGGAAATACAAGTGAACGCAAAATTACAATTCTCGAGAACTTATTTCTTTTTCCCCTCTTATTAAAAAAAATGTGATTCAAATCCGTGCATCCTGACAAAAGTTATCCTGAAACAAATAAATTTGGAGACACCGGAAAGACGGACACAAATTCAGAAACTTCTGGGAATCGAATTTTTCCGACATGTTTAAGCGTTTGGCAAAGGCGAAATACCTCCTCCTGCATGATAAATTTTTGACCCTAATCCAATACTTCTATTCCCTTATAAGGAACATGGGAGTGATAATATCTTGTCATCATGCAATTGTTTATTCCTAATATAACACGATCGAGTTCATCGGAACGAAAAAAATTTCGACATCGTTCTATTATCATACATTAATGGTAGGAACAATCCCACTTTGGAATAATCGGAGAGTTTCCAATTAAATCGTTTATTCCCCATAAAAAATGATTTACAGTGATCTGAATGTTATCGTTCAATTATCATAAGTTACCATGCCGTGAAAAAATCATTTGAGTCTAATTAGGCAGGCCAAATCATGGACATTTTTCAGTAAAATTATCATTTTTCAGTACTGTATTTACGTATGGCGAACCTCATTCGTGTGAAAAAAAGGGGAAGCGTTCTTATTGAGAGGTTGCACTGTATAGGAATTCCATAACAGACAAGTATAGGTATCCTCTCATGCGTTCCAATATATAACGATCAAAATCATATTCGGAATTATTGATATGACGTGTATCATGAAAGTACGATTAAAGTCGTCAAGTTTTTTGAATTGTATTTCATAGTGGAAAGAATTGAGTTATGTATACGGGAAACCCTCTCTCTTGCCAAAATATCTTCGCTTGATAGAGTGAGGAAGAGAGCATTCAGGACTATTGGGAGAGGGGGGGGGGGTTGACTAGTAATTTTACGATACACAATAATTCTCATACGTTCCCCATATATCATGATAGAACTTGTATAAGAAGAAAAATGATATTAAATGTACCCTGGTTAGACCCTGGTGAAAATCCAAAAGTGAAGGGAGAGGAACAAATGGAACGTGAAAATGTTTCAATTCCCTCCTGAACGCTTAGGTAACTCTTTGTAACACTTAGGTGACTCTTCGCTTGCGTTTTCGTCGCGATTTCATTGCACTTCAACGCTTCATTTTCACCAGGGGAAGAATCAATTGAATCTGAGGAATGAAAATCTGAAATCAATTGGATCTGAGGGAAATTCATGAGATTTGGTCAGAACATTGTCCAAGATTTAATGAGATATAGCGTGATTTAATCAGATTAATGTGGAAAGAATCCATTTTTCTGACCGAATCTCATTGAAAAATCGCTGGATGAGATTCAATTAGAACATTGTCCGAGATTCAATGAGAATCAATCAGATTTGGCGAGAATCAATGGATTTTTTAACCAGGGTATGCCATTGAATTTTGAACAGTTTATCGAAACGGAATTTGGGTGAAAGATAGGAAAAACCCTTGAGTTCCCACACAACACAGGAAAGTACGAAATTTCTTCGAGAGGGCATTGTTTCGATTCTGATATCAAAAAGGTTTCTGACTGAGCTCATACGGAACCGCTAAAAGTAAAATTCAGACGTATTTCAGAGACGAACAATTAATGTCAATGAAACAACGTCAGTATGTAAAATTTCTGACATAAACCTCTTGAAGGTATATTTTGAAGATCCTGTTGAATGTAAGAAACATGTCATAGATGATAGCTCTGAGTGACATCAATCTCAGAAATATGCTGTGTGGTTTATGACCACTATTATTATACAAGTTCCGCTTTCAGATAAAACTTGTTATTCAGACGTGACTGACACTAAGGAACATTTATAAACATTTATACTTTGAAATTTATCAACTTTCAATTATCATCTCGGTTCAATAAAATATTCGACAACATATCAAAAGTACGGTGAATCTCACGAATAAACCATATTGGCGGTAAACAGTTTTGTGTATTTTCAATACACGTGCATGTCTGAAACGGTCCACTTACAATTTGTGTTCAATATCGATACGCAACATGTGTCAAATGGACACAAAAATGTTGAATGTCATAAGAAATATGACAGTGGGTGATTTTTGGTGTTGGTTTTCGGAACAAATTTTGAGGGGACCGTTTCTGACACGAAATTTTCAACTGTGTACAGCCGGGTGAAAATTTCTCTAATTGAGAATTGGGCCTTTCAAGGACCCGTGTAGGCCCAGATCACTTCAACTTGGTCCTGAAATAGGCCGATTTTTATGTCTATCCGGGCAGTCGAGGTGAGTGTAAACAATTTATCGTACATAACCAATAAGAAACGATAAGTTTGATAGAGACCGGTGCGTGTCGTATCGTTCTATTATTATAGGATTTCATTGGAGGAAATATCTGTTATAGAATCACTCCAGTGTTACGATATAAACCATATGGAACGATGGAAACAGTAAAATACTGCTAAAATAGATCGTTGGCTGTGAAAAATTTCAAGCAGGAAGCATGAGAATATGTGTGATAGTTATCCATATGGAACTAAGTACGCGACTGTAAACTGTTTTACATCAGTACTCAGTATACCCGTTTGAGTGATGAAACGTTCTACAGTTGATGCCATGCCCAAGTAGAATGAGAATTGAAAGTTCTGGTTCAGTACAAATCTTTTACGCCTGACATGTTTCGACGGAAAATGTCACACGTGGAATTGGATACTGGAATTAAATCTTACTCGATATTCCCATCTTGAAATTGAACATCCAAAACATCGAAGAACATTGAATCTTCACTACACTGTCAGTTGTTAGTGATGCAGAGGATGATTAGACTCTAATAAATTTCATTGGAGAACTGAGTAATGAGTGAAATGGAATCATTGCTTGGTATGCCCATGTATATTTATGTGGAGAATCGAGTACATAAAAGTTTGTATTCTAACGAACTGTTACTCTTTATTCCCACCCTAAAGTATTCTCGCATTCGAAGATATAAGGAGAGTGAAACAATGCGTGATACATTTTCATGGAGAACTAAGTACGCAACTGTGAATCCTTTGTGACATCCGTAATTAGTATACCCATATGTTGTGCGATGGAGAATAAAACGTTCTACAGTTCGCCCAGCAATCTAGTGCTGTGCCGGAATAGAATAAGAATCAAAGCCCTCGCTGTGTACAGACGTTTTGCACCGAACGCGTGCACAGGGAGAATTGAATAATGAAAATTACGATGTAAACGTGCCGCTGATTGAGTTGCTATCACGAAACATCATATAAGACATCACTGGTTCTCGAGGTAGTCAGCACCACGAAACATCATAATCATTCCGATATATTCTTTTTTTGAAAATTTAACATCGGAATGATTACTATCCAATTCTCTCCGTGTATTGGATGAAGAATAGGAGATGTGGAATTGAATACCGAAAGTGAATGGTACTTGATATTCCCATCCTGAAAATTATCATCCAGAATTCCGAAGGACATTGGATATTCACTAACATCCCAACTGTTAGTCGGATAATAGTACAGAGAATGATTCATTCTGGTCAACTTCAGTGGAGAACTAAGTGATGAGTGATGAGTGAAATCGAATAATTTCTTGATATGCCCATGTGTATGTTTGTGAAGGATTGAGTAGGGGAGAGTCGGCAGCCTTGAGCTATTTTCAATTTTCTATTGCGATTTGGCTGATAAATGATGAAGAATGGAAAAGTACTTTAAGGGGTATCAAATTTTTTTCGTTTGATTTTTCGAAAAACTGATGTGTATGAATTGGACTTGAAAAATTGGTTGTTATTTCGCTCAAGGCACCCTGTTTGGCGGATGCCTTGGGTCACCATTTTCTATACATGTCAGCGTCATTAGAAAAAAAAGTGGACCATCATTCTATACAATATTGTTTAGACTGGCGCGAGAATGATTACAGTTGTCATTTATAAGCTTCAAATCAGTTCAGCGTGAATTTTTCATTAGTAAAGAATTTAATGAGCAAGAAACCTAAATTTTGGAGTTGTAGGAACATGATTTGTTGGTAAAATTGATATTTTCCGTGACAGATTGGTTTTTCCGATTAATCCTCATACAAATATGTGTCTCTCATCAAAAATGTATATGGATCATTCCACGTGGATTTTACACCCAAATTTCAGAACTCAACGGAGTGATTTTTTTTCGATTCTTGGTTGAAAAATATTCGATACGTGTTTTTGCATTTTATTTTTCAAGCTTTTGTTCCGGAAATATGATTTTTTGAAAATTTGACGTTTCTGAAATTTCCTAATTTTCAAACGCTTATGTTTGAACTCCTTCGAACGTATTTGAAACTACCAGAGACATAAAAGTTAGTATTTTTTCTCTAGTTTTCAATTCTCAAAGTTTCATGATCATTGAAATTAGCGTTCACTGAAAATTCTTCGATTGAAAAATAAAAAGTGAATTTTTTCAATAATAGGTAGTTTTGATTTTCATCGTTTCTTCACACAATGAACTGCAAACGATGAAAAAAAAAATTCAGCAATTTTCTCTATAGTGGTGAATATCATAGTTTTCGAGATATGAATTTTTAATGGCCAATTTCGAGCTGCACGTCACGCGGGCGACGCGATACCGTGCTCAAAGCGTGACGTTACGTCGTGAAGTGTGTTCCGGAAGAGAAATACTTCGCAACGGCACACTTGGAGCCCTGTATAGCGCCACGCGCGTAACGTACAGCTCGGAATTGGCCATTAAAAATTCATATCTCGAAAACTATGATATTCACCACTATAGAGAAAATTGCTGAATTTTTTTTTTCATCGTTTGCAGTTCATTGTGTGAAGAAACGATGAAAATCAAAACTACCTATTATTGAAAAAATTCACTTTTTATTTTTCAATCGAAGAATTTTCAGTGAACGCTAATTTCAATGATCATGAAACTTTGAGAATTGAAAACTAGAGAAAAAATACTAACTTTTATGTCTCTGGTAGTTTCAAATACGTTCGAAGGAGTTCAAGTAATAAGCGCTTGAAAATTAGGAAATTTCAGAAACGTCAAATTTTCAAAAAATCATATCTCCGGAACAAAAGCTTGAAAAATAAAATGCAAAAACACGTATCGAATATTTTTCGACCAAGAATAAAAAAAAATTACTCCGTCGAGATCTGAAATTTGGGTGTAAAATCCACGTGGAATGACCCATATACAACAGAAAACATGAAGTCAAAACAAAGGCGACGACAACTCGAATTCATTGAAATATATTCTCAAATGCTTCCTCTCATTGCATAATCAAGTTTTTAGAGATAAAAATTGAATTTTGATACTTTCGATCGAGAAAAGCTAGGAACAAGAAATTTATTCTGGTTTTCCGGATATGAAATATATTTTGTTGACGAAAGAAAGAAAATCTAATTTTTGCATTCAAATTCGGATACATATTAGTAGTATAAGTTTCTTAACTTCCTGCAAAAAAATCACGATTTTTCCATTAATATTGTATGAAACAATATAGGTGAATCAAGGCATACACTAGCCCAGGGCTGTCAAGTGTCTCCTTCATAAAAGTATGTGATGTTACGAACTAATATTCTTCATTCCCAGGCTGAATTATTCTTACATCCAAAAATTCAAGGAGAATATCAGAATGCGTGATAGATTTCGAAGGAGAACTGAGTACGCTTCTGTAAATCTTTTGTCGTGTCAGTACTTGGTATACCCATGAATGTTTTGATAAAAAGTGAAACGCTGTGCTGCTATGCCCGAGTAGACAAACATTCAGAATTTCGATTGTGTACAGACCTGTACACATTTGTAGAGAAGTGTACGTGAAAAGTCCAAGGGTGTCAGTGTGATTTTGCATAATTATTACAGAATTGCACTGGATGGGACTACTTGTCCCAACTCAGAAAGTTGAGAAGATTCTGCACTGTTTCTGATTTAAGGTTGATTTCACGTCAATTCAAGCTCATGGAAGATTCAGTGAACCTTCAAATGTCCAGGCGTTCAATTTTCCTGTACTGAACATTCCCTCCTTCCTGTTCTGTTTGGGTATTGATGAACCATCAGGAATATCCTGCAAATCTCATTGCCAAATGAAATATGATTGATATTTCAAACAATTCTCAAGCAATTTGGGATACGATTCAATTCAGCAAAATAAGTAAGCATCCCAAACAGTGTAGGCGTATCCCAAATGAACTCCCATTATGTCAGTTCCAAAAGAATTCTTGAAAATGGATTGAGAGTTCTGTTTGAATACTGGGAATTTACAAAGAGGTCATTCTGAACTGTCATAATGGGGACACTCAGAAAATCCCACAATGAATTCATGAAGAATTCTTGATGTCTACATCGAGACCAGCGGCGGTGCGAGATATTATCATTCGATTCATAAAGTAGGTTGATACGAGAGAAACTGCATGTGTTGATTAATTTTATTGTATTATCCGTGTATTTCCGCGTCAATGTTTTTGGTATTTCATTGATTCATTGTGGACGAAGCGATATAACCATAATTCTCTCACTACCCCAAGAGAACGCGGAGCTTAGATGAAAAATAGGTTCATTCTACGTACTTCCCATTCACGGAATATTCTGTGGACAATATAATGTTCACACGTTCAATGCACTTCTATTGAACATTCTTTGAACCTTCCTGTTATTTTGGTGTACGCGATGTACTAATATGTTAATATTTTTGATTCCATAGGTGATCTTAGTTGAGATCGTATATTTTTTGATATCTCCGAAAGAAGTCGAACGAATGTACAAACAATGAACAATTGATCGGTGAGATTGTTTAAACGAAGAAAAATAGATGTTCATCAATAAAAAAACTTTCCAAGCCCCATCACCGAATGCAGGATATGAGGTAAGAACCATGTGAAAAATAAATTTATTCATGTATTGAGATGTTTTGATTGTTTCTCAGTAGATTTACAGCCTCCTTCTGAAGGTATATACATCATTCGTGTTGTTCAAGTATGTTACAGGTGAAGCATGATGCATTTTACACTGTAAAAAAAAACTGGAAATTTACTGTGCAACTGGACTGGAAATTTCCAGTGCTAGTACTGGAATATGGATATTCCAGTACATGTACAGAGATTTTGTTGTTACGTTACTGAAAATTTACCAAGCATAACTGAAAATTCAGTCATTGTACTGGAATTTTCAAGTTTGAGATGATGTACTGAAATTTTGCCATGATTTCGCGAAAATTTTACCGGCTCGTACTACAATTTTATAGTTCTTGTGCACCAAAAAAAAATATTCCCTCAAAAAGGACTTGAGAAAAAATTTGGAATTTAGAAAAAAAAACCTAATCGTTGGTATACTGGAATTATACAGGTTTTTAACTGCAATTCTCAGGTTTTGTGATGGAATTTTCCAGTTACTATGCAATTGAATTATACAGGTTTTGAACTGCAATTTTCAGGTCGTGTGATGGAATTTTCCAGTTGCTATGCAACGGAATTTAATCACTGTTGCACTGAAATTTTCCACTTCTATTGGACTTCGTCATTTCTGGCAGGAAAAATTTCAAGTCTTTATATTAAAAATTTCCTGATTGAGATTTTGAATAATAATTGTAATTGTAGCCAATGAAATTGATATATGAGGTTTTTCCAAGACTTATCCTCTTGTGTTCTAGATATGAAGCATATGTAGTAACCCAAGCTGGCCTTCCAACATGTCGCGCTATAGCTCATCGGTTAGGTCTTAGGTTTCAGTTGGTAGGCAGGTAGAAAAGTGTGGGTTCAAATCCTGTTAGGTAGACATGAGTTTCTGTCCATCCAAATGAACGATCAAAAGTTTCTCAATCATCTTGGAACACAAGGACCCTGCAAAATCACTTTGCGTGAGCAATTTTTTTTCAATTTTCATGGATATTTTCAGCATTAATTTTCCAGTACATGTCCTGGAAAAGTCCAGCTCGTGTACTGAAAAATTCCAGTACCGAGGCTCAGAAAATTTCCAGTTTTGATGCGGGAATTCCATAACGTTTGCACTGAATTTTTGCAGTACAAATGTGCTGAAATTTTCCGGTACATGTACAGGTTAATGACTTCCAGTACATGTACTGGAATTTTCCGGTGGAATTTTTTTACAGTGTACCCTGGTCAGTTTGTCGTGAGATGAATTCCAGTAAAGACGCCCTGTTGGAGAATTCCAATATATTCCAACAGATTCCCGTTGATCCTGTGACAAAACAACATAGTTCTCCAATGAAGGATGATTTTCTATCGGTATTCATGGGATTTTACTGATTGTACCAATGAAAACCGATGGAACATTGACTTCCACATAAAATCCAATAGAAACCTATAGCGGCTGTCGCAAAACGACACGGAAAATCGGAAGAAACTCACTGATTCTGATGGAATTACACCTATCGGTTCCTATTGGGATTTTCCAATAGAGCGACCACACGGAGAAAAGAAAACAGTTGTGGTGAATGTTGCCGCATTCACCGTAACTATTTCCTTTTCTCCGTGCAATAACCACGTATGATTATGAAAATATTTGTAAGTAATCTTATCATCACGTCAGTATTTGGATCACTTGTTTCATTCACTGCAGTAATAGAGTAAGAAGGATCAATTGAATTCAATTGTTGAACGTGACACGCAGACTACTTCGCGTATGGAATTATTCCCCTGAAATATTCCTATAAAATCATGGATAATTTCTGAGAAATGTAGCATTTTCCCTACAAGAATCTGAAAAACTGTGAAAAATTGTTAGAATATATGAAATTCTTGTGAAAATGTAATTAATTTGAAAAATGCCGTAAATAGCTTTTTTTGGAGTTCATAAGAGATTTTAAGAAAGTTTCATTCTTTTCAAACAAAAAAGCACGGAATTGTGCTCTGAGAAAATCGTACAACATTGTAATTAATTTGCGACATTTTTCTAATTATTGGAAGAAAAAAATTAAAAAATTTTCAAACACTTTCACATACGGAGGTGGATTGATAAGTTTCCGGCCTGACCAACAGATGGCGCCACTAGGCCTACCTTGAGGTGGCGTTCTATAGTACCATCCTTAGATAGCTTGTAGCTATAGTTTCAGTCCGATCGCCATGTTAGTTTAGTTTTGAGAGTCGTCCGGGAGCTCTTCCCGGCACACCCTTTCCGGCCGGAGGGAGATTTCGGTGACGTGGGTGACGTTCCGCTCTTCACTACTGGAGAGCTGGGCGTTGCCATACGTCAACTGAAAAGACGGAAGTCTCCTGGTCCCGACGGGGTGCTGGGGAAGGTTCTGAAGATAGTGTGGCGCTGTCGACCCCAACTGCTGTTGGAAATGTATAACGCGGCTCCACTGGCTGGGTTCTTCAGCGCTCGCCGGAAGCTCGCCCGCCTTGCTCTCGTCGAGAAGGACGAGGACGATCCAGGGACGCCATCCTCTCACTGCCTGTTGTGTATGTTGGACACAGCGGGCAAGGTGCTGGAGAGGCTCCTCAAGGGGAGGCTGCATCAGGCGATCAATGAGGCAGGTGGCCTGTCGCCGATGTAGTACAGGTTCCGCGTGGGTCGTTCGACCCTCGATGTGGTCCAGGAGGTAGTCGAGGCCGTGCGGCGCGTGGAGGGTCACAATCGTCATTCCAGACGCGTGGTTCCCTTCGTGACGTTGGACGTGAAGAACGCGTTCAACTCCGCACGTTGGAACGACATGCTTCGTGAGTTGGAGTATGCGTCCCGGGTGCCTCGGTACCTCCTCAGGATGGTGGACCACTACCTGAAGGGCCGTCCCCCCATGTACGAGACGACCACGGGCTGGAGGAGGACCGCGGTCACGTCGGGGGCGGCGCAGCGGTCTATTCTGGGCCCTGATCTTTGGAACGTTAGCTACGACGGTCTGCTGAGGTTGGAGATGCCTGATGAGTCCATACTGGTTGGGTTCGCGGACGACGTTGGCGTACTCATCGAGGCCCACGACGTCACGCGAGCTCAGCTTGTACTCAACCAGGCGATGCATCGAGTCGGAGCCTGGATGAGAGAGCATAGGTTATCTCTAGCTTTCAGCAAGACGGAGATCGTGATTCTCACGGAGAAGAGAATCCCCGCTGTCACCCCTCTGTGAGTTGGGCAGCAGGCAGTTGAGTTGAAGCCCGCGGCACGGTACCTGGGCCTCATCGTGGACCGGAGGCTTAGCTCCTTGGACCACATCTGCTGGGCTGCCGACAAAGCCGCTGAGAAGGTAACAGCTCATAGCAGGCTGATTGCGAACGTCGGTGGCCCCAAGTAGAGCAGAAGACGATTGTTGATGTCCATGGTCAATTCGGTCCTCCTGTACGGGGCCAAGATCTGGGGGCATGCCACGGAAAAGAAGAGCTGCAGAGTGCGACTTGAGCGAGTACAGCGACTCGGTGCGCTACGAGGCGCCTCTGCTTACCACACGGTCTCTGGACCTGCGGTGTGTGTGATAGCCGGAGTCGTTCCCGTCGCGCTCCTCGCTACGGGAACGACGAAGGATCTTCCGACGGAGCAGGGCTGGGAAACAGGGGACCGCTGTAGGGTTCGAGGAACGCACCCGCACGTTCCTCGCGTGGCAGGCCTCCTGAGATGAGAAGACCAGGGGAAGATGGACCGTGAGGCTCATTCCCCTGGTCAGGCCGTGGACACAGCGCGAGCATGGCGAGGTGGGGTACTTCCCGACCAATTTCCTCACGGGACATGGGTACTTCCGGAAGTACCTCCACCAAATGGGCAAGGCAGCGTCACCCAATTGTCTCTATTGTCCCGGCGTCAGGGACACTGCCGAACACACGTTCTTCGAGTGCGTTCGGTCGAAGGCACACCGGGTGGCGCTCGTGTCTGAGCTTTGAGACATCAGTCCTTAGAACATCGTGGGACTGATGTTCCGAGACGCGGACAGCTGGCGGGCGGTGAATTTCTTGGCACAGTCCATCTCTTGCCCCCCCGTGGATGATTGCGGGTCTTCCAGGGGGATATTCATGATACCTGTCCTTGATATCCTTTTTATCCATCCCTGGTAGTATCTGCTTCCTTTACGTCGTGGGGAGGATAAGGATCTCAGAGTTGGATCTTTTTTTTTTGAGTGGAATAAACTACTCAAGAGAAAGAATACAAACTGAGAGGAACGAAATCATCCTAATGCCAGAAACATCGGCAAAATCAAACGGAAGGAAAGCAAGGGGAAACTACCTTCCTCGACATGTTTCAATACTTCCCGAGGAAATGAAACCTTTTTCCTAACCTGGAATATTATGTAACAAAAACAAACAAACAAATTAATAAATACATGATGGCGCTCTCTCGGGTAAAATATTCCGGAGGTGAACTAGTCTACCGTTCGGATCTCCGGGTGGAGGCTGCTCGAGGAAGCTTCATCAGCAAGGAACGAAAACCGAAGAATAGGATAGGGAAAAGAAACAACATTCTTCGAGTCGGAGCGTGGAATGTTAGATCACTGAGGCAAGCGGGAAAATTAGAAAATTTGAAATTAGAAATGAATAGGTTGAATATAGACGTAATGGGGATTAGCGAAATGAGGTGGCCACAAGAGGGCGATTTATGGAGTGGGGATTATAGAATAATTCATACAGGATCAAAGAACGGTCAAGCAGGTGTAGGAATTGTAATGCATAAAAGAGTAGGAAATAGAATAGAAAATTATTTGCAACATAATGAACGTGTGATGATGGTTAGAATCAAAACAAAACCGGTAGACACAGTCATAGTCCAAGTATACATGCCCACATCCGCATATTCGGAGGAAGATATTGAAAAAACGTACGAAGAAATAGAAGAAGTGATAGAATATGTGAAGGGAGAAGAGAATTTGATAGTGATGGGGGATTGGAATGCGGTAGTAGGACAAGGAAAAGAGGACAACATTATAGGAGATTTCGCGTTAGGGAGGAGGAACGATAGAGGACAACGTTTAGTCGAATTTTGTGAAAATCATAAGATGATTATCACAAACAATTTATTCGAAAATCATCCAAGAAGAATCTACACTTGGGAAATGCCAGGAGATACAGCAAGATACCAAATTGATTACATATTAGTGAAACAAAGATTTAGAAACCAAGTGAAAAACTGTAAAACTTATCCCGGTGCAGATATAGATAGTGATCATAATATGTTGATGATGAAATGTTCTCTGAAATTCAAATCTCTGACGAAGAAAAGGAAAATGCAGAAAAGATGGAATTTGAAGAACCTCAAGCAAAAACAAACACATGAGGCATTCGAGAAAATGTTGGATGAAAAATTGGGAGATCAAAAAGAGAAAGACTTGGGAATAGAGAGGAGATGGACAGAGATGAAGGGGAATATAAGAGAAATTGCGGATAAGATTTTGAAGAATGATGGAGTAGAAGCTAAAAACCCATGGATAACGGGAGAAATTTTAGAATTGATAGATGAAAGAAGAAAATACAAGAATAATGATAGCCAAGAAGGCCAGCAACGATACAAATCATTGGGAAATAAAATGATAAGAGAATCAAGGAAAGCAAAAGAACGGTGGTTAGAAGAGAAATGTCAGGAAATAGAAATAAGATTGCATTTAGGAAAAATAGATGAAGCATATAGGATTATTAGAAGATTTTTCGGACAAATGAAATCTAGAAGCAATAAGATTAGAAACTCTCTAGGACGACAGTTGATAAAAACGGAAGAGGAAATAGAACAGTGGATCAATCATTTGGAAGACTTGTATAGAGGAAACGATGATATAGCACTATTAAAGAAGGAGGAGGATGTAGATGGGGAAGAATTGGGAGATTCGATATTGAGATCAGAGTTCGACAAGGCTTTGAAAGAATTGAAAAATAATAAAGCGCCAGGCATAGATGGCATAAATGCGGACCTTATGAAAGCCTCCAGTGAAGGAACTCGCGACGCACTGTTTAAATTGATTAGAGATATGTACGAAAAAGGAGAAGTACCGGAAGATTTCCAAAAGAATAAAATTGTCGCTATCCCGAAAAAACAAGGGGCAGACAAATGCGAGAACTACAGAACGATCAGTTTAACTTCACATGCTTCGAAAATACTGACCAAAATTATATACAGGAGGATGGAAAATAAAATAAAGAGTAGATTGGCAGAGGATCAGTTTGGTTTTAGAAAAAATAGGGGAACGCGAGAAGCAATCTTAGCACTCAGGGCAGTAATAGAGAAAAGGATAGCGCTGAAGAAATCTGTGTACATAGGTTTTGTAGATATACAAAAGGCTTTTGATAATGTGGACTGGGAGAAGATGTTTGCGATCCTGAAGAAGGTGGGAATGAATTATAAAGATAGAAGAATAATATACGAATTATATAAGAATCAAAGTGCAATAATAGACATAGAGGGTCAGGAAGGGGAAGCACAAATAAGGAGAGGAATGAGACAAGGATGCTCATTATCGCCACTGATGTTCAATTTATATATAGAAGAAGCAATGAACGAAGTGAAGGAGGAAATTCAATCGAAATTACAGATTCAGGGAGAAAATATAAGTATGTTGAGATTCGCGGATGACATAGCTATATTGGCCACGAGTAGTACTGAGTTAGAAAATATTCTCAACACCATGAGAACAATATTATTGGAAAACTATTGTATGAATATAAATAAAGACAAAACAAAATTCATGATGTGTACAGCAGCGAAAACAGCTAGAAGAACGAGAATCAAAATAGATACCGAGACAATTGAACAGGTGAAAGAATTCAAATATCTAGGAAGCATAATTACAGAGAACGGTAAAAGCGAAAGAGATATAAGAGCAAGAATAGCACAAGGGAAACAGGCTTTTTATCAAAAGAGACAGTTATTATGCTCAAAAAATATAAGCTTGGAAGTAAAGAAGAAATTCTTGAAAAGTTACGTTTGGAGCACAGCATTATATGGTTGCGAAACTTGGACAATGGGGAAAACTGATCAACGAAGACTTGAAGCTTTTGAAATGTGGTGTTATAGGAGGATGCTCAGAATAAAATGGATAGACAAAGTCAAAAATGAAGAAGTACTCGAGCAGATAAATGAAGAAAGAAATCTTTTGAAACACATCGTGAAAAGGAGAAGCAATCTTATAGGACACACATTACGGCATGAGAGTTTATTGAGAACAATATTGGAAGGGAAAATGAATGGTAAAACTGGTAAAGGTAGACCTAGAGCAAGTTATATGAAGCAAATCGTACAAGACAAGGGATGTAGTAGATATGTAGAAATTAAACGTTTGGCGGATAATAGACAGGGGTGGAGGGTTTCATCAAACCAGTCGTAAGATTGATTACTCCATGATGATGATCCATCTCTTGCACCAAGGACGCGGACCTTGATAGGGCGGCGGTCTCACAAGCCTGAGCTCAGAAGAATCAAGCTCGAAGTAATGTGATAAACGGTTCTGAACTGGGTCTGAGGAGCGAAGAAGTTGGTTTCAGTGGGTATCCTGCTGATGGAAACACTCATCCCCAGCCACAGCAGGAATCCCACACATCGGGGAGCAATGACTTCAGCTCCTTGACGGTGCATAAAGCATTTCCCCCTCTATGGAGAACAAAAAAAAATATTATTATCATTATTCTCAGTCCGCTTTGAACCGGTCCCAAGCCCGGGACCTCATCTCGCAAGTGATGGGGGAGGGGAAGGGATAGAGGAGTGACACCTCTCTGAAAAACCGTGATCCATCTGGCTCCGGATGGTAGCCCCGGGTAAGGGCCCCGCCTAGGGTTACAGGTGACACCTGGTCAATGGTCTCGGCGGCGGATGAGGGAAGGAACTCCCCAACGGTGTCGAGGGCAGAGGAGCCACTCTCACAAAATTCCAGGCGCGTCTGTTCCCGTATCGGGCGGCGTCCCGATCGGCATTTGTTTCCCCATGTTAGGGGCGGCCAGTCAACCATACGTTCTGAAACCGATCCAAATATGGCCAGTACGAAGACGGGATAAACCATTACCGTCCACGGGGGATCGGACCCCCCAAGGCCGGCAATAGACAGGGGTGTGCGAACGGAGCCCGCAGCGTCGTTATCATGCGATCGTAGTACAATGGAGGTGGTTCACTTGGCCTCCATTGTGAACATTGCGCCAAGTGATGGAGAACGGATAGGTAAGGAGGGTGCAGGTGGAGATGATTTGGCTTCCCTCAGGACGCTGATCATCCAATCGGAAAGGAAGGCGGCGGAGAGGCTCGCAGGAATGCGTCGCCTCATCCAAGGCATGGTAGATGCCATCCAGAAACAGTTCGACGTCAATCGAACTGTGAAGGACGGCATCTCGAGACAGTTGGAGGAACTGGATAGGCTGCAGGAGGACACGCGGCCGGACGGTCATGTTCGGCAGCCTATAGACCGCGGAGCGTTGGTTGGGGGACAGGGAGACCGATACCCGCTCCGCGGAATCCCCCTGGGAGCTCGCCTCCAACAAGTGGTCTGAAGCGCCCCGCTGTGAGCCCGCCGGAGCCTCCCAGAGCCCCAGTCCGGATACCCGGGAAGGAGAAAATCCACTGTGGCTCCTCCAAAAGAAGAGTGGACAGTGTTTGAGTCGAAGGGAGGAGAGAAGAGGAAGAAGAAGCAGAAGAAGAAACAGGAGGAGAAGGATAGGGCAACAACAGCCGACCCTCCCGTGCAGCCTCCGGCGAAGCAGGCTACGTCAACGAGACTCCAGCGGAAACGACGGCGGCGGACCGTGAAGCCGGACGCAATCGCCGTAAAACCTGCGAAGGATCCCGTCTGTTACCTCTACAGGGTATCAAGTCCTCCGTCGTCCCAGGCACCGATTAGCGCGGTGAGGAAGATCTGTGGCGCACCCCCCTGAAGTGTCCCCGTTCGGACCGGAACCATGGTGATTCCTGGTAGTAGGGAACCTTCGGAGACGTCGTGGATCATCGAGAAGCGACGTGGGACATCGTTGGACATTGTTGAACGTTGAGGGACATCGTGGGACCTACAACGACTACGGACCTGCGGTGTAGGACCTTCATACAGGATTTAAGGATCGACGACTCTGCCTGAAGAGGATGTGAGAAATGAAGCTTTCTGCACCCCTATATGTTGATGGGCACCAGTCAGGCGCACTGCTCTGTCAGGGGCACTTGCAACGAGGGATGGAGCCTATACGTGAATCCTATTCTGCTGGTACCGATGCATTACCGGGCCTGGATGCGTCCCAAATAAAAAAGGGAGCGGGCGGATGTGGGAGCTTAGCCTGGCAATCCTGGGCAGTCAGGCGGTCAACACACCCAGGAAGGTGGACCTCCAGCTCGATCGGCTGTTGCAAGTGTGTGCTCTTGAACAAACAAACCATGTAACAAAGAACAACAACAACAACAAAAACTACAACAACAACCAACGAGGAGAGGAGTAGACAGATGCACGAGGAGCCGAATACGGAACAAAATCCTGAGTATCCATTCAAGAAGAATAATCGTTCAACAAGGTCTCCGCCAAGAGGAAAAGAAGAAACGCAGCAAAGTAGCAGCAACTTGGTAGTAGGAAGTCCTACACGAACGACTGAGCCAAGACAAACTGGTGGTAGGCATGGATCTGAATGCCAAATCTCCACTATGGGGGAGTATCACAACCGACCATAATGGTCATGGAATAGAGGATTTCCTACTGACTTCCGGATGGGTAATAGCAAATGAGCCAGGCCACGCTGCCACCTTTGGATCTACAAATGGATCCAGCTGGATCGACGCCACATTGGGTACCAAAGGAATCACAGCACAACTTAAGAACTGGAGGTCACGAAGAGGGGTTACAAGCAGTGACCACAAGGTGATAACTTCCGAGGTGACGAAGATCCAGGACGTCCGATCTGTGAAAGAAATGAGGTACAATGTTGGCACAGCAAATCGGGGAAAATTCAAAAACCTCATGGAAAAGAAGATACGTAGTTACGAACCAATGGAAGACCCGAACAAGCAAGTCGAACGGCTCTGTGATGATATGAGGTGGGCAGCTGAGAGATCGATCCCCAAGAAAAAACAACATCGGAAGTCAGTACCATGGTGGAATGAAGACCTGAGCAAAATAAAAAGAAACCTGAACAAATCGAGACGGGAAATGCAGAGGGCTGAGGACCCACAAAGACGAAGCGAATTGAAAAGCGGATACCAAGAAATAAGGAAATCTCACACTAGAGCAATATTGAGGGCGAAGAAGAAAAGCTGGGAGAAATTGATGACAACGGAGGGCAACAAAGACCCATACGGGATGGCCTACAAAATCATCGCGGGCAAATACACACCTGAAGCGGTATTAACAGAACTGAACCAGCAAGACTTACTTACCTGGGAAGAATGTGCGGGAAAACTACTAGATGGATTGGTTCCAGGACCCCCTGAAGAAGAAGAGGACCTCAAAGGGTTGAGTGACGCGGCATCATCGTGACCTGAAACAGAAAAAATTGAAATTAGTAATGGAGAGATAAGAAGGATCTTGAAAAAATTACCAAACAAGGAGACTCCAGGACTAGACCTAATAGAACACGATATGGTGAAGGCATTAAGCAGCTCTGGCACCTTTGTGAGTGAACTATCACGAACATACACACAGTGCATAAACAATGAGACCTTCCCTAAAATCTGGAAGAAAGGGAGAATTATAAGCCTGCTGAAGAGCCCGGATAGAGATGCAAGCGCGGTCAACTCGTACAGACCGATATGCCTCCTTAGCTCCTTGGGAAAAATTCTGGAAAAAATGATAAAACAAAGAATGAAGCCAATATTGGAAACTAACAACTCGGACAAGCAATTTGGATACAGAAGCGGGAGGAGCACAGAGGATGCAATTAAACACCTACAAGGTCTGGTGGCGAACACTAATCATAGGTACTCACTGGCGATTCTCTCCGACGCTACTGCCGCCTTTGATGATCTGAGGGGAGGAAGAGTAATAGAGGAGCTGATCTGAAGGGAATGCCCAGACAAATATAGAGGAATAATAGCTCACTACTTGTCAAACCAGGAAGTAGTTCTGAGGGGTGAATTCCATGAAATTCAGAAGAAGGTGTATAAAGGATGCCCACAAGGATCTATACTGGGACCGAACCTATGGAATCTCAACTACGACACGCTTTCATCTCGCCTAGACGAATTCTATGAAATGAATAATGGAGGAAGCTCGGCATACGCGGACGATCTGACCACAGTGATGGGGGATCATCAAGACGACAAATCGAGACCAAAGGTCAAGAAGTGGTTAACCCGGTGATGAACTGGTTCGAGGACAACAAACTGAACATCTCAAAAACAAAAAGTGAGATGATTTTACTGGAAGGGAAGCTGCCTGGAACACCACCAATTGTAAAGATTGACGACCAACAGATAGAGAGCGTGGAAGCAGTCAAGTACCTGGGTGTCTACCTGGGGGAAGGGTTGTCCGTCCATAGACATATAGAATATATAACTGCGAAAGCTAAGAAGACTGCAATGCTGCTAACGAAAGCTCTACATCGAGACTGGGGAATAGACACGAGGAACGCAAGGACATTATATAAGGGCGTGATCGAACCAATACTGTTCTGGAAACAGAATATGTAGTTAGTTTGCGCCTGTATAAGGTCCTCTTTTCGTACTCGCCTATGAGTGAGTAGAGTTGTGTATATGAGCGTGCGAGTGTGCATTAGTTGTAAGAATTGATGTGAGATTCTTGAATTCGCTCCATGGCAAAGACAGTCGTTGCGGAGCGTTCGTCCGAGCACCTCGAATTTCTCATTGTGCGTCTCGAGCAATGAGAATTTCTTTTTTGCGATGGTGTGTGTGTGGAACTGCCTTTGGCTGCTAATCGCTTTCGTCTCTTTATTATATGCTTCATTAATGTGTTACGAGTGCATAACATGTGCTTCGCCTTTTTTTCTCTTGAGTGGTAATTTGTGTGCGAGATTCGCGTGCGTCTCACTGTCTCGAATTGCTCGACGCGGAGCAACGGCTCATCGACAGTAATTATTGTTCTTATTGATAATCCTTGCGAATCAGTTATGTTTTAATAATGTGTGTTCTGATTAGCTTTAGAACAAAGAACTGACCCTGAAGTTGGCAATTTTATGATTTGGAATTGATTAACATTGAAGCTATTTTTTAATTCGAATTTTCCCTTCTGTTTAACCTTTAGAGGACGGGACTGGTCCCAGTATGGACCACCCCGGGAAAGAGGATTTTGAGTGTTTTTCAAGGGTGAATTTTTGTGCTGAGAACGAAAAAAATAATGAAAAGAATCCAGGATGCGTCCTTGACCTTGAAAAAAGTCAATTCAAGGTCAAATTTTTTTTTCTCCATATATTGAACTCAAACTGTGTATAACTGCGTTTTTTGATGTGCTGAGTACGAAAAAGAAAGTGAAAAAAAACCTGGATGCGTCCTTGACCTTGAAAAAGGTCGATTCGAGGTTGAATTTTTTTTTCTCTATTTCTTGCACTCAAACTGTGTATATCTACGTTTTTCGATGTGCTGAGTACGAGAAAAATGGTGAAAAAAAATTCTGGATGCGTCCTTCACTTCGGAAAAGGTAATTCCAACATCCAATTAACTTACTTCTTCCATATTTTCACTATTCCAAAAAGGACCGTCCAAGATATGATCACCGTACCTTAGATGAATGAACGCGAAATTTGTATATATGTATGTGGATATATTCATATATATATGTACAGGGTGTCCCAGAACACATGTCTGACCTTTTGAGAGCATATTCTGCAACCAAACGCCATTTTATTCCCGTTTGGAAAAAAATTTTTTGAGGCTTCGTTCTTGAGATATGAGCATTTTTAGATTTTTTTGGAAATCCAAATAACTCAGAAGCATCGTACGAGGTGTGTTCAAAAAGTAAGGTGACTTTTCAAATTTCGCGGGCAACGTACTCTCGATTATCGATTTTTTCATTTTGTTATGTTGGCACACTCTTCCCGAACATCTGTACCAAGTTTCAAGTGTATAGCATTTTTTGTTTCGTTGTGAGAGGCGTAAAGGTTATAAGTGTTTTGCGTGGTCGGCGATTTCTTGCTATCGAAAAATATGGATCAAAGGATTTGCATCAAATTTTGTGTAAAAAATAAAATAAAGTGTTCCGAAACACTTAGAATGTTGACAGTAGCATACGGTGAAACTGTTCTGAGTAAAAAAAATGTTGACAAGTGGTACAAACTCTTCCAAGATGGCCGGGAAGATGCCAATGACGAGCCTCGCTCGGGACGCCCAAGCACGTCAACAACTGATGAAAACGTTCAAGCAGTGAAGAAAATTGTTTTGGAAAATCGTCGAATCACTATCAGAGAAGTTGCTGAGGATGTTGGTTTATCGCTTGGCTCGTGCCATGAAATTTTTTCTAACGTTTTGGGCATGAGACGTGTGTCAGCGAAGTTTTTTCCGAAATTGCTGAATTTTGACCAAAAGAACTGTCGCATGAGCATCGCTCAAGAACTGTTGAATGACGTCAACGACGACCCAGATTTACTCAAAGGGGTCATAACTGGTGACGAATCATGGGTATATGGTTATGATGTGAAAACCAAAGTCCAATCGTCCCAATGCAAGACCCCAGATGAGCCAAGACCGAAAAAAGCACGCCAAGTTCGATCAAATGTCAAAGTTTTGCTCACTGTTTTCTTCGATTACCATGGCGTGGTGCATCAGGAGTTCTTACCATATGGTCGTACGGTCAATGAACAGTATTATTTTGAGAATATGCGCCGTTTGCGAGAAGCAATACGAAGAAAACGTCCAGAATTGTGGAAAAATAATTCATGGCTTTTGTATCACGATAATGCCCCTGCTCACTCATTTTTGCTTGTGAGAGATTTTTTGGCCAAAAACAACACCACAATCATGCCTCAGCCACCATATTCACCGGATTTGGCCCCATGTGACTTTTTCTTGTTCCCAAAACTAAGGAGACTTATGAAAGGACGTAGATTTGCAACGATTGAAGAGATAAAGACTGCATCGCTGGAAGCGCTCAAGGCTATACCGAAAAGTGCTTATGAGAAGTGCTTTGAGGATTGGAAAAACCGTTGGCATAAGTGTATTGTATCTGAGGGGGATTACTTTGAAGGGGACAACATAAATATTGATAAATAAATAAATATTTTTTCTTGAAAATACAAAGTCACCTTACTTTTTGAACACACCTCGTATACTACATACTCCAGTCCGATACAATTCGCTAAGTTGGAAAACGGCGGATCTCTAGAAAAAAAAATTAAACCATCATATCCCTATTCGTTCTGGAGCTACAGTGATTTGAAATTTTTGAGCTCCCAGCCAATCAGAATTCAGCAACTTCAAATCGCTGTAGCTCCGGAACAAATAGAGATATAATAGTTCAATTTTTTTCTAGAGATCCGCTGTTCCCCAACTTGGCGAATGGTATTGGACTGAAGTATGTAACATACGATGCTTCTGAGTTATTTGGATTTTCAAAAAGATCTAAAAATGCTCATATTTCAAGAACGGAGCCTCCAAAAATTTTTTTTTCAAACGGCAAAAAATTACATTTGGGTTACAGAATATGCTCTCAAGAGGTCGGACATGTGTTCTGGGACATATGCATACGTACTCAAGATGTCAAACGAACACGGGATGGGTAATTTACTCCACACACTGAACTTCTCAGGAATCCAATGTGACAGACCCAGTAGAGCATGGAGGGTAATCGGAGCACGGCTATGAAAACCTCAAAAGTAGGATATGCAGCTGAGGAGCATTACCCACTATTCGATCACATCTTGAGACCGGATTGACAGGGTACCCAAGGTATGATGTAGAACCGAAAACACGAGTTCCAGCGCCGCCTACAACCTGGTCGGGAACTGAAGCCCACACATACAACGATACTACATATACGTTTACCCTCATACTAATAGCGCCTTCAGTGTGAGTGTAAACGTATATGTGGTATCGTTGGGTGTGTGAGCTTTAGTTCCCGACCAAGTTGTAGGCGGCGCTGGAACTCGTGTTTTTGTTTCTACATTATACTTTGGGTACCCTGCGGATTCATCTTTGAACCAGGTGTGCCTAATGGCAAAGAAGGGATTCCTGAGAAAATCAGTGTTCGAAGTAAATTACCCACTCTGTGTTCGTTTGACATCTTGGGTACATATACATATGAAAATATGAATATATCCATATAAACATACAAATTTCGCGTTCATCCATCTCAAGTACGGTGACCATAACTTGGACGGTCCTTTTCAGGATAGTTCGAGAGCGTTCTCATTTGGCTGTGGTTATTTCACCAACAGTTCCTATTGGAACATTTGACGGTCTTCCTTCTCAGGTGCAGATCCTATTTATTCAGTAGCTGCTGTTTTATAAAATGACTGATAGAGAGGCTTGGAGTAGCGGTGAATCCGAACCAGAAGAGCAAGATCCTGGGAATGAAGAATTTGAAGCCATTAATTTGGAAGACCCCACCTATGACCGAACTCAAATTTTTCATGATGCGAATTTTCACCCATCAATCAGAGATTTCGAAGGGAACTCCAGAATGAATCCTAACGCTCTTATAACGGGGAATTTGCCAATAGATTTTTTCAATTATTTTTCCGATTCTTCCCTGGTTCAAAGGATTGTAGACGAGACAAATCGTTACCATGCCCAGAATCCTCAAAGTTCATCTTCCCATATGAAAGACTGGTGCCCTTTGACCGAAGATGAATTTGGAATGTTTCTTGGTCTCTAAATTCTCATGGGCCATGTTCGGAAAGGTGATTTGAAAGATTATTGGTCCACGGATCCTTCGCTTCATACTCCGATTTTCCGAGAAAGAATGCATCGTGATGGCTATTTGCAAATTCTGCGACAATTACACTTCCAAGATAATGAAGATGATTCAGAATTTGTCAATTATCCTTTACGGAAAATAAAACCAGTGATAGACCACCTACAAAGTGAATTCTCGGCAGCTCCCATACCAGGCAAAAACCTGTGTATAGAGTATAGACGAAAGTCCGTTATTGTGGAAAGGTAGGCTTCGATTCAAACAATATATTCCGTTGCAAAGGAATCGTTTCGGCATCAAGTTGTTTGAGTTGGTAGACCGCGATACTGGATTCATTCTAGGCTTTATTGTTTACACCGGATCACATACTGAGTATCAAAAGTTCGGTTTAGGTGTTACCGGTGATATTGTCGTTCACTTTTTACAACCTTATTTTTATGAGGGTCATGTTATATATATAGACAATTGAAGCACCCTGACGTGAGAGGCAAGGGGACTCACGATAATGAAGCACCCCGACGTGAGAGGCAAGGGGACTAACGTAAATCAAGCACCCCAACGTGAGAGGCAAGGGACTCACGAAAAACAAGCACCCCAAAGGGATCAAATTTTCGCCGCGTCCACGTCGCTGGTCCTGGGTCATGCTGAGAGTGAACAGTCATATAATTGCTTTGATTTCTTGATGAACTGTATCTACAGCTGAAATATATTTTCCCAATTTTGTACTGTTTTTGTCGTACCCAGATCCTCAACGAACTTCAAGATGTCTTGGGTCGAGATGAGGGAAACAATATTCCACCTTGAAGTGTTTTCATGTAGAATCAATAATACTTCCAGGACTTTTCACGATTTTTTCCTCACTCAGCACATCAAAAAACATAGATGTAAGAGGTGAGAGTTCTAAATATGGAATAAATCAATAAATTGGATCTTGGAATTACTTTTTTCAAGGTCAAGGACGCTTTCGGGATGTTCTTCCCAATTTTCCTCGTACTCAGCATTCCAAAAAAACTTTGTACACAAAATGTGAGTTGAATATAAAAAAAAGGACCTCGACCTTGAATTGACCTGTTACAAGGACAAGGCTGCATCCAGGATCTTTTTCATCATTATTCTCATACTCGACGAATCAATAAACGTCGATGTACACAATTTGAGTTGGATATATGGAGAGAAAAAAAATTCGACCTCAAATCGACCTTCTTCAAAGTCAAGGCTGCATCCAGGATCTTTTTCATCATTATTCTCATACTCGACGAATCAATAAACGTCGATCTACACAGTTTGAGTTGAATATATGGAGAGAAAAAAATTCGACCTCAAATCGACCTTTTTTAAGGTTAAGGACGCATCTCTGATTTTTTCCACCATTTTTTTCGTACTCAGTACATCAAAAAACGTAGATATGCACAGTTTGAGCTCAATATATGGAGAAAAAACAAATTCGACCTCGGATCGACCTTGGATCGACTTTTTTCAAGGTCGAGGACGCATCCTTGATCTTTCCCACCATTTTTCCCTGACTCAGCACATCAAAAAACGTAGATATGCACAGTTTGAGTCCAATATATGGAGAAAAAACAAATTCGACCGTGGATCGACCTTGGATCGACCTTTTTCAAGGTCAAGGACGCATCCTGGATTCTTTTTCACCATTTTTGTTCGTACTCAGCACATCAAAAAACGTAGATATGCACGGTTTGTGTCCAATATATTGGGGAAAAGAATTTGACCTTGAATTGACCTTGGATCGACCTTTTTCAAGGTCAAGGACGCATCTTTGATTTTTTCCATCATTTTTTTCGTACTCAGAACATCAAAAAACGTAGATATGCACAGTTCGAGTTCAATATATGGAGACAAAACAAATTCGACCTTGGATCGACCTTGGATCGACCTTTTTCAAGGTCAAGGACGCATCCTGAATTTTTCCCACTATTTTCTTCGTTTTCAGCGCAAGGAATTATGATGAAAAACACCCAATAATCATTTCACACATTTTTTTGCATTGACCTTTCTCTTCCGGACGGGACTGGTCCCAAAAGGGACCACCTGTTTGGTTGGAGATTGGTCGTGAGTTATATATTTGATTTATGCATCAAATACACGATTTTAAAGAGGTCGATTTGTACTGAAAATTCCCCGTCCTCTAGAGGTTAATAACTCATTCTTTGTACATTTCATCATCCAATTCCATCTCATTTTTTCTGGTCTTTCGAGCCGGATCTTTTGGTTTGGTTCTTTGTTCACATACTCATAACAGTTTTCTTTCGTATTTTGATTGAAAGCCGGTACTTTTGACCTTGTTATTAGTTTATTCGATTTGATAAAGTCAGTTGGTTCTCGTTCTTCGTGTATCGTTGTCGCTTAGGCAAGCACGGACGCACCTGATTTTCAATACTAATACGCTGTCGTCGATTCCCGCCGAAACCGACTACGTCATCGGCCGTTTGCATCCATCTTCCTTCCCAGATTGACGCTCTCCTTTCTATCACTCACTTGTACGAGACGTCTGAACGTGTGGCAGGGGTACCTACACATGAGCCCACGTATACGTGTGATATACGCTTTATACGAACGAAGCCAAGTATGACCATATAACATACTGTTGGTGGGAGTTATTCTCTCCTTGCCTCTTCTTCTTCGCATCGAGTCAGCTGCTAAACAAAACACATTCATTTATCTGTCAAGAGAAAACTCATTTCTAATCATCGAATTGAAGCCATTCGATTTCAGCAAAGAAACCTCTTCAATTAAAGAAATCTTTGAGCCTTGTTTGAGAAACTCTGCCAAAATTAATTTGTATGCTGATTGAACACCGTCGCCAGGAAAGAATTTTCTGTCTACGTGACTTCTCAATAAACACCGTTGACACATACATGTCACAGCTCATATACGTGAACTATGTACCTGTACTTTCGTCACCTCGACGAATTATTATCAGATCGAATCAGACACTCAACGAGAGAGCATCAATTTTGTCGTCACTCAACTAGAGTTTATGTGTTCGAATCGGTATTCGCTTTCATCTCTCGCCTAGAGAGAAGTTCATCATTACTCGCCTAGAGTTTTATACTAGTTTGTATTGTGAATATTAAGTATTCCATATTTTGGTTATAATTATGTGTCATAATCGATACAGTAAAATAAATGAATTAACTTTCAATCGCGAGTGATAATTTATATCTCAAAATTACCTTCTCACAACGTCCCTTCATCCGGCATTATTGTATAATAATGAAACTACAGATCCAAGTTTCATTTTTCACTGAATGTTTGTGATTTCATCGAAGGGTCACAAACAAGCTCCATTATGGAGGAATTAATTTCTTCATTGGAGCTGACCGGTGGGCTCATAAAGCGGAGTGTTGAGAATTTTTAAAAGTTCGGCGCAGCTCATATCAACCCCGCGAATATTAATGAACGGCTCGAGTTAGTTGAAGGATATTGGGATGAGGCAAGAGCGCTGCATCTGAAACTTGTCACAACGATGACAGATGATGTGAAGCAAGAGCACGCGTATTTCAAACACAACCAATTCTCGTTGATCGAAGAGGCGTATGAGCAAGCAGTCGCTGGTTTTATGTTGCTCATGCCGGGATTAGGTCAGTCTACACCCGTACCAGCTGGTCATGCAAATAATGATGCTTTACAGCAAAATTCACGGTCATATCAATTACCACGGCTGGCTTTTCCAAAGTTTTCGGGCTCCTACCTTGGCTGGAATTCATTCAAAGACCAGTTTTCATCGATTTTTCATGTGTGTCCGCACGCTTCGAACGTGCAAAAGTTGCAGCTACTCAAATCGTGCTTGGAGGGTGATGCACTGTTGTTAATTGAAAGTTCGCCGACGACTGCCGACAACTACGTTGCTGCCTGGGATGCTTCAACTGATCGCTATGAGAACCAACGACTTATAACAGATGCGTATTCACATAGTTTCATTAGTATTTCTCCTTTAAAAAACCGTAATGTGCATGAATTGCGGAATTTATTAGATTGTTCAAATAACTCGATTATTGCCTTAACTAATGCTAAAGTTTGTAATGACTCTTGGGGTTCAATTCTTGTATATTTAATTGTTAGGAAATTGAATCAGCAAACGCAAATGGAATGGGAGTTTAAGTTGGAGAGCTCAACTGCTCATCCAACTCTCAAACAATTGAAGGATTTTTTGAATGCTACGATTCGTGTGTTGGAATCTCGTGCCGCTAATATACAAAGACCTCTTTTGTCTACTGCCAAGCCCAACAAATCTGCTGCTAACAATTCGTTTCGCGCTCATCAGATTAGTATGGATACCAGTAGATGTATACTGTGCAAGGGCGATCATCACTTGTCTCGTTGCGATCGCTTTGAACAGAAATCAGTATCTAATCGTTTGGATTTTGTTAAAGCAAATGGATGCTGTATTAACTGCCTCAGTAAAGGGCATTTCTTGTCTGAATGTAAAAGCAGCAAGGGTTGTTTCCAATGCAGTCAGAGGCATCACACTCTACTGCATAAATCTTCTACTTCGGGTTCGACTCATACGGGTCAAGCAATGCAAAGTTCTGGGACTAATTCAGGAAATTCTGGGGTTTTCTCCCCGCGTGAGGTACAGCCGACTAATGGAACTGCGCATTTGACATCCATTTGTTCACAAACTGTGCATGAATCGTTACCTTGTACAGTATTACTGCCAACCGCTATTGTTTTCATTCGCGCCGCTAACGGCAGATTTGTTGAGGTTCGTGCTTCATTGGATATGGGGTCTCAAACAACTTTTCTCTCACAGGGAATCGCTCGCGCTTTGGAAGTGCGAGAAGGACGCGTGGATGCCAGGGTGACCGCTGTGAGAGATAATCCTGCAATCACAATCAGGGCGGCCGTTAGCTTCAGCATCGAGCCAACTCATCGTCGCGGTCCCACCTTCAGTGTTAGGGCGTTGGTGCTGCCGCGGTTAACGTCATATGCATCGAGTCTGATGCATGTGAGTGAGGATTGGGATCACTCAAAGATCGGGGCCGATCGAGCTCTTCAGTGGCACCGATTATCTCGGTGAGATTTTGCTTCCGGAAATTCGTCGGAGATCTGCACACGCTCCAGTTGCACAAGATTAAATTTTTGGCTGGGTGGTTCATGGGAACTATCCTTCAAGTAGCGCTTCAATATCAGTCAATCATATTTGCTGGTGTCTTGGATTAGATAGATCGGTTGCTCGTTTTTGAGAACTGGAAGATCTTCCGGATGCGTCAAAATTAACGCCGGAAGAGGTTGAGTGTGAGAATCATTCCGCTGAAACGCATTCCCGCGCTACCGGTTTGCGATCTTCGCTTGCCACGATCTGCGGAGATCGCACGTAAATTTTTTCTAAGAAACGAAGCCCGTTTGGGGACAGATTCGGACAGATTTTGCGCATACAAAAGTTTTGTAGATGAATACCTGTCGTTGGGACATATGGAGCCTGTGCGAGATCGAGATTCGTTGCAGCGAGAATGTTATCTCTCGCATCATTCTGTTTGGCGCGACAGCAGTTTGACCATTAGGTTACGCGTCGTTTTTAACGCATCGATGCGTACGGCCAATGGGAAATCATTGAATGACTTTCTGCTCGTAGGCCTTAAGCTACAGGCTGATTCGTTTGCGTTAATTTGTGGTTGGCGTAGTTTTCGATTTGTTATATGCTCGGACATCGAGAAGATGTTTCGACAGATCTGGGTCGACCCCCGCGATGTCGATTTTCAGAAAATCTTTTGGAGGAATAATACGTACTCTCTGCTCGATTCGTTTCGTTTGTTGACCGTTACGTACGGTACCGCATGTGCTCCTTTTGCCGCTAATGAGATGATAAGACAGTTAGCTGCCGATGAAGGTCATAGATTTCCTAGGCCTGGAGAAGTTCTTCGAAACTGCGTGTATGTAGATGATGTTCTGTTTGGGGCTGACGACGTGGTGTCGGCTCAGAGTTTGAAGCCGGAAGTATATGAGCTCCTCACGGCGGGTGGTTTTCGACTGAGAAAATGGGCCAGCAATTCTCCTTCGTCGTTATCCGACATCGCATCTCATGACCATGGCTTAGCCTGCGATAAGCTGCTCCAGCAGGATGAGACGCTTTGCTTGCTCGGAATCCTGTGGGATCCCAGTTCGGATTGTTCCGAACACCAGGTTTTGATTGAAGAAATCGCTACGTTCACTAAACGTACGTTTCTGTCCTGTGTGCTGCGTAACTTCGATCCGTTAGGATGGGTTTCGTCATTAACTATACAGGCGAAAATTCTCTTGCAGGTCATCTGGAGCCGTAAATTAGGATGAGATGAACCGCTTCCCTCCGACTTGAATTCGCAATGCCCAACTTATTACAAGGATTTAGTTCATTCACAAAATGTCGTTGTCCCTCGCTGGACCGGTCAAACCAGTTCGAACGAAAGAATTGCGTGACATGGGTTTGCTGACGCCTCGAATTTGGCGTATGCTGCTGTCGTTCACCTTAGTGTTGGTGGAACTGCTTGCTCTCAGATTTCGTTGTTGGCCGCCAAGACTAGGGTCGCACCGCTGAAATCGATTTCAATACCTCGATTGGAGTTGTGCGCTGCACAACTGCTTGCTAAATTACTTCGCTTCGTTTGTTCTTCCATGCAGTCCACTGATGTGCCCATTTTTTGTTGGACCGATTCAACGGTCGCGCTAGCATGGATCCGCGGTGAGCCGAATAGATGGAAGACCTTTGTCGCCAATCGCGTCTCCAACATCCAATCATTGATCCCCACTGCAGTCTGGAGGCACGTGACGGGCGAAGAGGGCCCGCTGATATCAGTTCCAAGGGAATTTCGGATGAGAGGCTGCCGCAGTGTGAGCTGTGGTGGCAAGGGTCTTCTTGGCTTGAACAAGCGGACGAGCCTAGTACTCCAATTGCAATCGAACCTGATCCTTCCGCTCTATCGGAGGCCGTTCTGTCGATATCTACGGAGGACCTCTGGGCTTCTTTCCAGCCAGTGTTATCATGGTTGCGGCTACTTCGTATTACCTCTTACTGTGTTAGATTTGTTGCTCGCGCGCATAAAAAGATAAGGGTTCCGCAAGAGATTGCTGTCGCAGTGGATAAAATGCTAGAGGCTGAAAATTTTTGGATTCGGCGTATGCAGAAGGTGTATTTCAACATCGAACTAGGGTGCTTAATTTCGAATGAACCACTGACGGAGAGCAGTCCTTTATTCAAGCTGAATCCGTATCCCGATGAGGCCGGGATCATTCATTTAGGAGGCCGACTGGCCAAAAGCGCTCTTCCTTTTGACCAGAAGTTTCCGGTAATTTTACCTAATTGCGAGATTACTGCGCTGTTGATCCGTCGTGCTCATGAGCAGACACTACATGGTGGCGTGCAGCTGATCATCCATAACATAAGGCAGTCTTACTGGATATTGGGTCTTCGGATTTTAGTGAAGCGTTGTATTGCTGGTTGCGTAGTCTGTGCTCGCCATCGGGCTGTTTCCGCACAACAACTCATGGGGTCTCCGCCGAGCTATCGTGTGGACCCATCTCGACCCTTTCCACACGTTGGGATTGACTACGCTGGGCCCTTTTACATTCGCGCCTCCAAAGGGCGTGGAACTCGTACGGAGAAAGTTTATGTATCGTTTTTTATTCGCCCCTCCGTTCGAGCTATCCATTTGGAATTAGTTGATGGATGTTCGACGACTGATTTTCTGGCGGCGCTTGATCGGTTCGTGGCAAGGCGGGGTTTACCGTCGGACAATTATACGGACAACGGCACCAATTCCGTAGGCGCTTCCTAGGAGTTGTCCGTTGATTTCGAAAGCATCATGCAGGATCCTGCTTTGAAAAGTCGCTGTGCCGCTGATAGCAAACGCTGGCACTTTATTCCTCCCGGTGCGCCACACTTCGGCGAGGTTTGTGAGGCGGGTGTTGGACGCCTAAAATTTCATTCACGTCGTGTATTGGGTTCTGTTGCACCGGTAAGAGATGAATTCGCTACCATCTTGTGCAACGTGGAGGCGTGTTTGAATTCCCGTCCCATTGCACCGCTCTCCGACGATATCGATTCGTTGGACGCTCTAACGCCTCGGCACTTTCTGGTGGGTACTAGTTTAAAAGCATGGCCTGGGCCGTCAGTGCTTGAATTGCGTGACAACCGCTCGTCTCGTTGGCAGATGGTGTTGAAGCTGACAGAGCAGCTCTGGAAGCACTGGCATCATGACTATTTACATTCACTCCAGCAGCGTTCGGCTCAGCATTGGCGCAAGTCTGACGTTCGAGTACGTGAACTTGTTCTTGTCCGCGACTCGAATCTGCCCTCCGCTAGATCGCTACTTGCGCGTGTTATAGAGTGCCATCCGGGTACCGATAGTTTAGTGCGTGTGGTAACTGTGAGCACGGCCACAGGTACTTCCAAGCGACCTATATCGAAATTATGTGTGTCACCGATTAGGCTAGAAAATTATGATACACAATGATTCCGTTCGCCTGGAGACGAACGAGGCGGGCGGGATGTTCTGGGAACAGAATATGTATTTAGTTTGCGCCCGTATGAGATCCTCTTTCCGTACTCGCCTATGAGTGAGTAGAGTTGTGTATGTGAGCGTGCGAGTGTGCATTAGTCGTGAGAATTGATGTGAAATTTTCGAATTCGCTTCATGGCGAAGACAGTCGTCGCGAAGCGTTCGTCCGAGCATCTTGAATTTCTTATTGTGCGTTTCGAGCAGTAAGAATTCCCTCTGTTTGCGATAGTGTGTGTGGAACTGCCTTTGGCTGCTAATTGCTTTCGTTTGTTCATTATATGCTTCATTACTTTGTTACGAGTGCATAACATGTGCTTCGCCTCTTTTTCTCTCGAGTGGTAATTTGTGTGCGAGATTCGCGTGCGTCTCACTGTCTCGAATTGCTCGACGCGGAGCAACGGCTCATCGACAGTAATTATTGTTCTTATTGATAATCCTCTCTTATCAGTTGTGTTCTAATAATGTGTGTTCCGATCAGCTTTAGAACAAAGAACTGACCCTGGAGTCGATAATTTCATGATTTGGAATTGATTAACATTGAAGCTATTTTTTAATTGGAATTCTCCCTTTTCTTTAATAACTCATTGTTTGTACATTTCATCATCCAATTCCATCTCACTCACCTATGCAGCGGCTACCTGGGGGAAGAAAATCAACGTGAAAGATGTGAGCAAATTGAGACAAACAGCCAGAACTTACCTGGTACGAATGACGCGTGCTTTCAAGACTGCTCCAACAGCTGCTCTCAAGGTGATTGCCGGAACCCTGCCAATTCACCTGAAAATAAAAGGAAGAGTTGAAATCGAGGAAGCTAGGAAAAAGGAACAAACACTGGGAGAGAAGGAAAAAAAAATTGAGAACATCGAAGGAGCAATGTTGGGGGATTGGCAAAGGGAATGAGACACACTTGGAAAAGGAAGACTTACCCACAAGACCTCAGAAAGTATCAAGAAGAGGATGAAAACGAAGTGGTTTCACACTCATCATCAAGTGACACAGGCCCTGGGCATTGGGCCACTGGGCACGGATATTTCAGAAGCTACGAGAAGAGATTCAACCCAGGAGATAACGACGAATGTGAGTGTGGGGGAATTGAGACACCTGAGCACAAACTCTACGAGTGCGAGGATAATGAAAGGCACAGGACAGAACTAAGACAAGTGACTGGAGAAAAAGGACTGAGATGGCCTCCACCCCTACTCGAAGAAGAAGGGACCTTCATACTTTGGAGAGGAATCATCGAGGGGATAATGGAAAATACCATATAAGAGGAAAGAAGACAACTCTGGAAACAACCTGGATGCAGCAACCAACAACCGACGAGGGATAAACCAACTAGATTAGAGGAGAGACGCAGAGGTCAATACCCGAATCTGGCCCTCCACCAATTTGCATGCGAAATGGCTCAGGGAGCGATTCACAGTCCCACCTCCACGCGGTTTCCCGCGGGCAACGATTCCACCTCAATTGGTTGGAGTGGAATCGGCTAAGTGGACTGTTCCCAGAAATGGGGAGTGTACTCTCTAGAACAAAGGCACTGGGACCATTCACTCTGAGATTAGAATGCCAGTGCTGGAGACATAATGAGAGGGGATTCTTCCAGGACCGGGACTTGATGGTGGTCATCGGTGGGAAGTGGACAATAAGTGGGTAACCGCTCTGAAACCGGTATGAGGGAAGCCTCGAGGAACGGTCAATTAAATCACATGCTCCCTCTGTACCGCGGCGGGGAAGCCCGGAACTCATCGAGCGAGTTCCGTGAGTGTGACGTTTTCCGTAGGGTCCTCGCTCAGGCGGAAGGCAGCGACATCCAAAATGGCGGTCGTTCTGCAGTGTAACCTCAATGGGAGTGAGGTGGCTCATGACCTCCTGACCCAGATCTGTCTCGAAAAAGAAGCTGACATAGTCCTCATAAGCGAACAGTATCGAGACAGGGAAGGGTCAGGATGGTTCTCCGATGCCCTCGGCACGGCGGCAATTTGGATCCCTGACACGCGACACTGCCATGTCACTTCCCATCGTTCCGGCAGCGGCTTTGTGTGGTTGAGGTGCAGGAACGTAACATACCTGAGCTGCTACTTCACTCCCAACGAGCCAATACAAAACTTCCAGGCAAAACTTGACAGCCTGGAAGATGCTGTGCGGAACATGGAGGAGCATAAAATAGTGGTCGGAGACTTCAACGCCAAGTCTCTTGAATGAGGCGGAGCCAGACCAAATTCCCGGGGTGGACGAGTTATGGACATGGCCTCCAGTACTGGTCTCTTAGCGCTGAACACCGGTAAAACGTCCACCTCCCGGAGGGCTGGCTATCGACAGACAATCTTGGACATCTCTCTCGCGACGGAAGATCTGGTGCACCGTGTCGGAGGCTGGGAGGTGATCGAGGACTACACAGCCAGCGATCACCGACACATTACATTCAACATCCGAGATGTAGCTCCAGGCCGTGGCGCGTGTAACCACCTCACGCCCAGATGGAACGTCGCGGAGATGTGCCTTGAGAGACTGTCTCCGGCGTTGGAACGTGGTCAGCTGGCTTTGGACGGGATCCAACTGGAGCTGCCCTCCCGTGGACGAGCGAGAGCAGTGATAGATATTGCGATGCGTCACATCCACCGCGCTTGTCAAGAGACAGTGCCAAGGAGTCGGAGAAGAAATGGAAGGAGACCGCTATACTGGTGGGAGGACGAGATCACGGCGCTGAGGAGCGAGAGTCTCAGACTCAGACGCACCGCCCAGTGCACGAGGCCCCGCGATCGAGGCGACGCAGCCCCCAAAATCGCCGCTTACCAAGCAGCGAGGGAGGGGTTACGCCGGGCCATGAATGAGAGCAAGCACCGATGCTGGAAGGCGCGTGAACAGGATCTTGACGATGACCCTTGGGGGTTGGGGTATAGGATAGTGCTCCGCGGATTCGGGACGTACTCAGACGGTGCTCCCAAAAACGCGGAGACTCTCAAAAAGATCGTTGTCGGCCTATTCCCCCAACACCCCCAGCGCCCAAGCCGTCTTTCAACACCTGGAGACCCGGAGACTCCTCCCTCCACGGGGGTGGGGCTAGCGATTACCGGGCGCTCGCTCAAGAACAAGAAATCCCCGGGTCTGGACGGCTGACCAGCAGAGGTGCTGGAGGCAGTTGCGCAGAGCCATCCAAAGCTCTTGCTCGACATGTATAACGCCTGCCTGCGAGCGAGGATTCTCCCTTCCCGCTGAAAACTGGCGAGGTTGGCGTTGGTGAGCGGGGGCAGAGGGCCAGCAGACGACCCGTCATCTTACAGGCCCCTGTGCATGCTGGTTACAGCCGGCAAACTCCTGGAGAAGCTCCTCAGGCCTCGACTCCACGGGGACATCAAAGCCGCTGGAGACCTCTCCGGACGTCAATATGGCTTTAGGAGAGGGGAGTTGACCGTTCACGCTATCCAGGAGGTGGCCGAGGCAGCCAGGAGCACGTAGCGTGGGAATCACTATCCCTGCCCCGTTTGTCTGCTGGTCACGTTGAATGTGCGCAACGCCTTTCACTCGGTCAGTTGGAGCGACGCTGTGAGCGTGCTGGAGCGGGACTTTCGAGTGCCCGAATATCTGACGAGGGTACTCGACGACTCCCTGAGATCCCGCTCCCTAATGTATGAGACCGAGGTTGGCCCGGTGGAGAGAGAGTTGACCTCTGGAGCGGCCCAAGGCTCCATACTGGGACCGGATATATGGGACGCTACCTATGACGGGATTCTCCGTATGGAGCTGCCAGAGGGGGTGTTTCTGGTTGGGTATGCGGATGACGTCGGTGCGGTCATCATCGCACGCTCCATCGAACAGGCGGAGGTGCTGCTCAACCAGACCATGCGTCGCGTCTGTTCCTGGATGGACGACCACGGATTGCAGCTGACATTGGCGGAGACCAAGATCGTACTCCTCACCAAGAAGCATATCCCCCTGATCAGGGATATGCAGGTAGGACAGGTGACGGTCCAGACGGAGGCATCGTTGGAATACCTGGGGGTGTACCTAGATTCACGGCTCACCTTCTGGGAAGAAATAAGGGGGAGAGCGGACAAGGCGACGGAAATAGTCACATCGTTGAGCAAGGTTGTGGCCAATATTGGCAGTCCCCGACCCTGCAGGAAAAAACTGCTCCCACGAACCGCCGAGTCCATTATGCTCCACGGTGCTGAAGTCTGGGCCGATGCGCTGCGGTACGAGAAATACCGGAAGCGCATGGCCACAGTTCAGCGGGAAGGGGCCCTCCATATCGCCTGGTCCTACCGCACGGTCTCGGAGCCTGCAGCGTTGGGCGTCGCGGGGCTCATACCAATTGCCCTCCTCGCCCAGGAACGGAAGTCCATCCACCACGGAGCTTCCGTCGTAGGGAGAGATGAAGCGAGGCGTCAAGCTTAAGACGTGTCTTTGCGTACCTGGCAAGAAAGGTGAGGAGGGGAGTCGCGAGCCAGATGAACAGCGAGGACAATACCTCGTCTGGATCCCTGGCTCAACCGTCAGCATGGGGAAGTCAAATCCTTCCTCACTCAGCTGCTGACGGGGCACGGTCTGTTCCAGGCCTACCTCTGTGAAATGGACAAGGTGCAGGAACCAGACTGTGTCTTCTGCGACTCCCAACGAGACGATGCCCTCCACACGTTCTTTGAGTGTGAGGAGTGACAGGCGGAGAGGAGTCGTCTCGGGGAGATCTACGGCAGTGTGACTCCAGAGAACATCGTTGGGGTCATGCTGTTGAGCCAGCACGCGTGGACTAATGTCGCCCGCTTTGCGAAGTTGGTCCTGCGACGGAGGGAGAGGGTCCTTGAGCCAGTAGGGGAGGCGGAGGGGTCACGTGAAACGTGGCTTGGAATCCAGGGCAGCCCCCCCCCCCGGAGTAATGTGTTGAACAGTTCCAGGGAGGGCGTCAAATGCCTGTCAAGGGGGGGTTCCAGTGGGTAAACTGCGATCGGCAACTGTCATCTTCAGCCACAGCAGGAGTCCCACACACCGGGTAGCAATGACATCAGCTCCCTGACGGTGCATGGAGCATTTCCCCCTCTATATGGGAAGGAAGAGGAATTATTGTTATTATTATCATTATTATCCCTCCCTGTGGTACCACCCTCCCGGTGGTATCACCTTGTCGCGGTAGGGGGCTTGATCGGTTTGTCCTGTGAACCGGGGGAGCATCCCGAAGGCCTCATGCGCCTCCCGGAGTCCCCGCCGCGGAGGACAGAGCGTTTCCACATGCACGGAGGAAGCCAGGGTGTATCGCGCGCACTTATGGATCGCTCTCTGTTCCGGGGACGCTGCCTGATGAACCAGGGAGCTACGCCGTGGGCCTCGTGTCCGTTTTCAGATTGGTCTCTGGGAAGGGCACCGGGATCAACGATACCAGGGCAATGGTTTCGGCGACGGAGGAGGGATCAAGGTCCCCAACGGTGTTGGAGGCGGATGAGCTCCCCAAAAAACCAGACGCGTCTGTTCCCGTATCGGGCGGAATTCTGGTGCCGGGATGAATGGGTGAGTAAATGTTGCGTGAATGAAACATCGTTCGGTTCCCTTGGTGAACATTGCCATTAGACTAGCCTGAGGTCAACTAGTGATTGGCCTCTCCGGGGTGCGGTGGAACACCGGCCGTAGCTCGCGGTACTCAGTACCTGACCTCTGTGGTGACGTACGGGAGACCATAAGCCTCCCTTGAGGAGCACATTCCCCGCCTTGGACCCAACATGTTCAATGTGGGAACCCGTTCGCGCCGCACTGTCTGGAGCCAATGGTGGGTTCAACGCCTCGACAACCGAGCGGTGGGAGTGGGGGTGTTGCGTATTCAACAATAGCTCATACCCTTTTGCTACGGAGGGGCTTCCCCCGTAGCACCGTCTAGCCTGAGGTGTGGGCCAGGCAGCCGTTCGGATCGGCTGCCGTCCACTCGATAGGGGTGACGTGGAACCTTTTGCATCAATCATGGCACGGGCCTATCCCGTAACATTTTTTATTAGAGTCACTGGCATTGATAGGCCTGACCAGCCGAACTATCGGTTCTCGGTTTTCGATTCCCATCACTAGGGGTACATCACAAGCGGGGACAGATATCTCACTGCGGTGGGGTTGTTATGATGGCCGAACCGTCTTGGGGACCAAATAATTGATATGGCTAGTGAAGGCGGGGGAAACGAAGACATGAGCGGGGGGAAAAGAGACGTAGATAGCTCAGGGAAGGAGAGAGTAACTGGTCCGCCAGACACTGTAACAGGTATCGTCAGCCTCACCGTGCCCATAACACTTCGGCATGGTGGAGCCCAGATACGCAGGGACAGCGTCACTAGCATGGCCAGCACCTCGAGCGCTATCTCTGGGCTGAGTGTGGACACTGCGGTGGAAGCGCGAGGCCTAAGAGAACAGAGCTCGCTTATCTCCGCGAGGAGATGGGCAAGTTGCTCCCTCTGGTAGCGAGCGAGGTGAGGAACATGATTGAAGCCCGTGGAGTCCAGAGGAACGTCAATATGACGGTCAAAGATGGGCTCCCCAGGGTGAGAGAATGGACGGATGCCATGCAGTGGATGCTGAAACGAATGAAAGAAGGGGAGGGTATCTTTGATACAAATCTTGAGTGAGTTAAGAAGAACAGGGTTGCTGGGAAGGCTGGCAATGGAAATGGGGATTCCCGTGGGTCAGGGGCCTCCGAGCCCGCGACCACCCCCCCGCAAAGACGGCCGAGAACTCCCGGGAATAGCCCGGAGGAAAGGAGGAGAACGCAGAAGTGAAAGGAGAAGGGAACTCCCCCCTCAGCTAAAGTCGCGCCATCAGCAACGGCGCCTGAAGGTGCGACCGCTCCCCCGGACACCGTAGCCCTACCTTTCCAGGATTGGACACTTGTTCAGTCATGGAAGGAGAGGGGCAGGGGAACGACGGGAGACAGTGGAGGAGGGAGAACGCGGAGGAGTGAGGTCGCGGCTCCGCAGCTCCTTGATGAACAGGGCGCAAGGGCGGCGAAGAAGGAAAAGAAGGGGAAGAAGAAAAGAAAGCAGGAGGAGGGGGTATCGAAACCCAGGACCGGGCTATCCTCA
Source organism: Gonatopus flavifemur (assembly GCA_018340375.1). Taxonomy (NCBI): domain Eukaryota; kingdom Metazoa; phylum Arthropoda; class Insecta; order Hymenoptera; family Dryinidae; genus Gonatopus; species Gonatopus flavifemur. Next base: position 211,602 of record JAFFJZ010000100.1, read on the forward strand.
TGAAGACTAGTCAGGAGAAGACATACGCCCTGGTCCTGGGTGAGATACGTAGGAGCGTTGAAACCGAGGATGCCGGAGTGGACATCAAGAGCATCCGCGAAACACGGGCTGGGGATCTCCTTATTGAACTTGTTCAAAGGACCAGAGACAAGGGGGAGTTCGCCGGCGCCCTGGGAGGCATCCTCGGAGAGAACGCTGTGGTGCGCAGTCTTGAACCTCGTGTGACATTGGAGATCCGGGGTCTGAACTGCGCCACCGGAGTAGGGGATGTGATGGTCGCCCTGCAGGGAGATCTCGACGACGTGACTGGCGTTAAGGTCTCTCTAACTGGCACAAATGTTGGGAGCCAGGGGGCGGCCATCATGGAATGTGGCTGGAAGACCGCCGCCAAGTTACTGACCCAACCACCAAAGGAGATCAAGGTCGGTTGGCTCGAGTGCAGGATCAAGAAGAGGGCGGTTGTGGAGCGTTGCTATAGATGCAACGGGTATGGCCACCTCGCCCGATCCTCCACTGCTCCCGACAGGTCCACCCTCTGCTATAAATGCGGGGGAGAAGGACATTGTCTGGGTTGATTGTGGAGGAATGGTTGTCTTTAGTTGCTATCTCTCCCCGAACGACCGTATGGCTGGCTTCCGACGGAAGGTCGACGCTCTGGAGGATGCGATCCTCAGCACAACCACGGAAGTGATTGTCGTTGGGAAACTCTACTGTAGGGCGGTGGAGTCGGGCATGAATTGCACCAACTGCAGAGGGAAATACATCCTGGGTTTGGCGGCTAGGACAGGTTTGGTGGTCCTAAACGTTGACAACATCTCAACGTTCCGTCGCCCAGGATACTCGGAGACCATCCCCGATATTTCCCTCGCCTCCGTGGAACTGACGCCTTGAATCCAGAAGTGGAGAGTGGTCGAGGATGACACCGGCAGCGACCATCAGTACATCGAGTTTGGGGTCCGCGAGAATGCACGGGAGGGCAGGGTGCCTTCCCGGCGACCGAAAAGATGGAAAGTCGACCGGGTCGACGTTCGAAGATTTGAACAGGTAATATCCTCAGGGGTCGTGACCCCCGAGAGTTCGGCCACCGGTGGGGCTCCAATGGTCGACGTTCTCATGGACTCGACCATGAGCCTGATCGCTTCCGCATGTGATGCCTTCATGCCATGCAGGAGACCTCGCCACGGGAAGCGACCCATGTACTGGTGGATTCCGGAGATTGCTGATACGCGCGGGGAGTGTCTTTGACTACGCAGGGCCGCCCAGAGGGCGAGAGATCGCCCAGAAGCGGCGACCAGGTCGGCAGAACACAAGGCAGCGAGGAGACGGCTCCGCAGGGCTATCAATAGGAGCAAAGACTCCTGTTGGAAGGAGCTGGCGCTGACTGTCGACGCGGACACCTGAGGTCGGGGTTACAAAATTGTGACTCAGAGGCTGGGGGCCTGGCGATCGGCGGTCACGTTGGATGGAGCCCTCGCGGAGCTTGTTGTTCCGAAGATTTTCCCAGCGCACCCTGTCCGGCCACGCCGACACTTCGGTGACGTGGGCGACGTTCCGCTCTTCACCACTGGGGGGTAAGTTAGCTGAAGGATAACAAAGCTCCGGGTCTGGATGGTGTGCCAGGGGAGATTTTGAAAATGATATAGTGCTGTCGACCCCACTTGCTGTTGGACATGTAAAACGCATGCCTGACGGCTGGGGTCTTCAGCGCGCGCTGGAAGCTCACTCGCCTTGCTATCATCGAGATGAGTGGAGGCGATCCGTGAATGCCGTCCCTTTACCGGCCGCTGTGCATGTGAGACACAGCGGGAAAGGTGTTAGAGAGGCTCCTCAAGGGGAGACTGCTTCAGGCGATCGATGAGGCAGGTGGCCTGTCACAGAAGCAGTACGGGTTCCGTGTGGGTCGCTCGACCCTCGATGCGGTCCAGGAAGTAGTGGGTGCAGTGCGGGGCGCGGAGAATCACAATCGTCACTCTAGACGGGTGGTCTTCTCGTGACGTTGGACGTGAGGAATGCGTTCAACTCCGCACGCTGGAACGACATGCTCTGGGCTTCGGAACATACGTTTCGTGTGCCTCCGTACCTCCTCAGGATGGTGGCCCGCTATTGACAGGGCCGTGCTCTCGTTGACGAGACTACCACGAGCTGGAAGAGAACTGCGGTCACGTCGGGAGCGGCGCAGGAGTCTATTCTGAGCCCCGCTCTTTGGAACGTCGCTTACGACGGTCTGCTGAGGTTGGGGGGGCCCGATGGTTCCCTACTGGGTGGGTTTGCGGACGACGTTGGCCTACTAATGGGGCCCGTGACGTCGCGCAAGCCCAACTGGTACTCAACCAGGCGCCGCGACGCATCGAAGCTTGGATGAGGGAGCATGGGTTATCTCTGGCTCTCGGCAAGACAGAGATCGTGGTTGTCACAAAGAAGAGAATCCCTGCTGTCCTCCCTCTGCGGGTGGGGCGAGAGGTGGTGGAGTCGGAGCTCGCGGCACAGGACCTCGGCCTCACAGTGGACCGGAGGCTTAGCTTCCGGGATCACATATGGAAGGCCGCCCAAAAAGCCGCGAAGAAGGTAACATCTCTCAGCAGGCTAATGGCGAATGTTGGTGGCCCAAACTCGAGCAGACGTAGATTGTTGATGTCCACGGTCAACTCGGTCCTCCTTATTAATTCTATGAAATCCCATAAACCTCAGATACTGTTTCAAACACATATTGTCAACCTCACGGAAACTGATGAAGAAATTGGGATGATGTTGAAGATATTCGTCCTCAATTGCTCAATTGGAATGTTGCTGAAGTTTGAATCGGTTATTGAAACGAATTAGTAATCGAATAACAAAATACTCAACTGTTGAAGACCCAAAATTTTGCAGTACTCTTTCAAACGATGTTTTCAATTCCAGAGAGTTAAATCGAAAAGTTGAATAACGATGATTCAACAGATTTCGTGGGTTTGAATTTCCGTTTCGTTTCTGTAAACGATTCAAACTACAGCAACATCAATTGGAATATTATACGTACTCATAAAATATATAGAATACCAAATCTGAAATTGATTCTTTGATTTATTATTATGAGAAAATATGAACATGAATCATATATATATATGTATATACATATATATATATCATCATCATCATCATCATGAAGTAATCAGTCTTACGACTGTTTTGATGGAACCCTCCACCCCTGTCTATCATCCGCCAAACGTTTAATTTCTACATATCTACTACATCCCTTGTCTCGTACGATTTTCTTCATATGACTTGATCTAGGTCTACCTTTACCAGTTTCAACATTCATTTTCCCTTTCGATATTGTTTTCAATAAACTCTCATGCCGTAATGTGTGTCCTATGAGATTGCTTCTCCTTTTCACGATGTGTTTCGGAAGATTTCTTTTTTCATTTATCTGCTCGAGTACTTCTCCATTTTTGACTTTGACTATCCATTTTATTCTGGGTATCCTCCTATAACACAACATTTCAGAAGCTTCAAGTCTTCGTTGATCAGTTTTCCCCATTGTCCAAGTTTCGCAACCATATAATGCTGTGCTCCAAACGTAACTTCTCAGGAATTTCTTCCTCACTTCCGAGCTTATATTTTTCGAGCAGAATAACTGTTTCTTTTGGTGGAAAGCTTGTTTCCTTTGTGCTATTCTCGCTCTTATATCTCTTTCGCTCTTGTGGTTTTCTGTGATTGTGCTTCCCAGATATTTGAATTCGTCCACCTGTTCAATTGTCTCGGTATCTATTCTGATTTTCGTTTTTATAGCTGTTTTCGCTGCTGTACACATCATGAATTTTGTTTTGTCTTGATTTATATTCATACAATAGTTTTCCAATAATATTGTTCTCATAGTGTTGAGAATATTTGTCAACTCAGTACCACTCGTGGCCAATATAGCTATGTCATCCACGAATCTCAACATACTTATATTTCCTCCCTGAATCTATAATTTCAATTGAATTTCCTCCTTCACTCCGTTCATTGCTTCTTCTACACATAAATTGGAAATCAGTGGCGATAATGAGCATCCTCGTCTCACCCCTCTTCTCATTCGTGCTCCCCGTCCCTGACCCTCTATGTCTATTATTGCACTTTGATTCTTATACAATTCGTATATCATTCTTCTATCTTTATGATTTATTCCCACCTTCTTCAGGATCGCAAACATCTTCTCCCAGTCCATGTTATCGAAAGTCTTTTGTATATCCGCGAAACCTATGTACACAGATTTCTTCAGCGCTATCCTTTCCTCTATCATCGCGCTAAGTGCAAAAATTGCTTCTCCCGTTTCCCTATTTTTTCTAAAACCAAACTGATCTTCTGCCAATCTACTGTCTATTTTTTTTCCCGTCCTTCTGTATATAATTTTGGTCAGTATTTTCGAAGCATGTGGAGTCAAACTGATCGTTCTGTAGTTCTCGCATTTGTCTGCTCCTTGTCCTTCCGGGATAGCAACAATTTCATTCTTTTGCAAATCCTCCGGTACTCCTCCTTTTTCGTCCATATCTCTAATCAATTCAAACAGTGCGTCACGAGTTCCTTCACTGGGGGCTTTTATAAGGTCCACACTTATGCCATCTATGCCTGGCGCTTTATTATTTCCCAATTCTCCCAAAGCCTTGTCGAATTCTGATCTCAATATCGAATCTCCCAATTCTCCCTCATCTACATACTCCCCCTTCTCTAAAAGTGCTATATCATCGTTCCCTCTATACAAGTCTTCCAAATGATTGATCCACTGTTCTATCTCCTCTTTCTTTTTTATCAGTTGTCGTCCTGGAGAGTTTCTAATCTTATTGCTTCTAGATTTCATTTGTCCGAAAAATCTTTCAATATTCCTATATGCTTCATCTATTTTTGCTGAATGCGATCTTATTCCTATTTCCTGACATTTCTCTTCCAACCACTGTTCTTTTGCTTCCCTTGATTCTCTTATTATTTTATTTCTCAATGATTTGTATTATTGCTGACCTTTGTGGCTATCATTATTCTCGTACTTTCTTCTCTCATTCATCAATTCTAAAATTTCTCCCGTTATCCATGGGTTTTCAGGTTCTACCTCATTATTTTCCAAAATCTTGTCCGCACATTCTCCTATATCCCCCTTCATCTTCATCTATCTCCTCTCTATTCTCAAGTTTTGTTCTTTCTGATCTCCCAATTCCTCATCCAACATTCTCTTGGATGCCTCATGTGTTTGTCCTTGCTTGAAGTTCTTCAAATGCCATCTTTTCTGCATTTTCCTTTTCCTCTTCAGAGATTTGAATTCCAGGGAACATTCCATCATCAACATATTATGATCACTATCTATATCTGCACTGGGATAAGTTTTACAGTTCTTCACTTGGTTTCTAAACCTTTGTTTCACTGTTATGTGATCAATTTGGTATCTTGCTGTATCTCCTGGCATTTCCCAAATGTAGATTCCTTCGGATGATTTTAAATAAAGTGGTTTTCCCAATGTCTCCCTCCGAATACGCGGATGTGAGCACGTATACTCGGACTATGACTGTGTCTACCGGTTTTGTTCTGATTCTAACCATCATCACACGTTCATTATGTTGCGAATAATTTTCTATTCTATTTCCTACTCTTTCATGCATCACAATTCCCACACCTGCTTGACCGTTCTTCGATCCTGTATGAATTATTCTATAATCCCCACTCCAGAAATCGCCCTCTCGTGGCCATCTCATTCCGCTAACCCCCATTACGTCTATATTCAACCTATTCATTTCTGATTTCAAATTTCCTATTATTCCTGTTTGTCTCAGTGATCTGACATTCCACGCTCCGACTCGAAGAATCTTCTCTTTCTCCCCTATCCTCTTCAGTTTTTTGTCTTGTTTGATGAAGCTCTCTCGAGTAGCCTCCATTTGGAGATCCGAACGGGAGGCTATCTTACCTCTGGAATATTTTACCCGAGAGAACGCCATCATGTTGTTGTTGTTGCTTTTTTCCAATAAATTAAAATCAAAAATTCTTGGTTTGGAGAAAAGATTTCATTTCTTCGGGAATATTGAATCATATCAAGGAACGGAGTTTCCTCTTGCCTTCCTTCCGTTTCTGCTGATATTCCTGGCGTTGGTATGATTGAGTTTCTCTCAGCTTGTATTCCCCCTCTCGAGTAGTTTATTCCACCCGAAAAAGAGACCCAAATCTGAGATACTTATCCTCCCCACCACATGAAGTGAGCAGATACTACCAAGGATGGTAAAAAAGAAAATCAAGGACAGGTATCAAGAATATCCACCTGGGAGACCCGCAATCATCCACGGGGAGGATATATATATATATATAAGTGAATATATATACTTCAAAGTGGTGTTCAATAAGGATACATAAAAAACTAATGAAATGAAAAAATTCCAAAATATTTGTTAAAAAGAATGCGATACGTGGTTTTCTGCCTTCCTTTCCTATTAAGTCCTCGGAACTCTTGTATCTTGTCAGTTTTCCTTGAAATCCTTGTGTAAAAACGTACCAAACTCATTTGGAATAGAAAATTTACATTCCATATTACATATGTATAAATATATAATATAGAATGTAAATCCTTCATTCCACGTACATCTTGTACATTTTTACTCAAGGATTTTATGAAAAACTGACAAAATACAAGAATCCCGAGAAGTTGATAGCAAAGAGAGGCAGAAAACTACCTATGACATTTTTTTCAACTGATATTCCGAAATTTTCGCATTTTATTAGTTTTTTTATACATCCTAATTGAACATCAATTTTAAATATTCTGGGCAATATTTCTACGTGGCCGCCATATTGATTTCCAGTTCCCATGTAAATAAATTTAGTGGGAGGGCGTGCGAATACGGAATTTTTTTATTCGTTATAGTTACACATCCCTGGAGACCGCTATGACCCTCCCCATCGACCGCTTCCCCTCTCTCCTCCCATGCGGAATACGTTGGGTGAGCGAGAGAGTGATAGTCACTCTTTCTCTGTCACTCATCCGACGTATTCCGCATGGTGGGAGAGAGGGGAAGCGATCAATGGGGTGAGTAAGAACGGTCTCGGTCTCGAATCTGGCATCACTGACTTCAAGCAGAGATGAGTTGGAGAGATTGCTAACGAGATATGAAAACCATAGTCCAGTTTCTAATTGGCAGTATCACGTTTCCCGTTCATCCCTTCATGCTGGTTGGTTCAGAAAGAAAATTCAACCAATCATATATTTCTCTCCAAAATAAGAAAACTTGATACGGACCATGATCTTAAAATTGCGTTAGCAATCTCTGCTATTCATCTTTGCTTCGAGCTGAAATGTCATCGCTGCACGTATTGTTTCCTTTTTCATTTATTCAACACTTACGGATACAGAATATAGAGTAAATGAAGCCAATTGACTACACGGCCAGTATGGCGTACATAACTACTGCGCATGTCAACATAATATATATGAAAACAACTTTCACATGCAACATACATACAGAGATGAGTTGAAGATGTTGCTAACGAGATATGACCATAGTCCAGTTTCTGATTGGCAGTATCACGTTTCCCATTTATCTCTTCATGCTGGTTGACTTAAAAGAAAAATTCAACCGATCATATATTTGTCTTCAAGAGAAAAAAACGTGATACGGGCCATGATTTTAACATTGCGTTAGCAATCTCTGCTATTCATCTCTGATACATAAGACGTCAAATGGCGCGATAATTCAAACTACAATAATGTAGAAAATGTAATATACAAGGATGATGCGTATCAAACTGTCGCCCTAAATAGAAAGATTACATTCAGTTATGAATTCATACAAAATCTTAAGTATATGTGCATTCATATTACATAATAAAGATTGTTTAATGAAGTGAGGATTCAATTTAATTCGCCTAAGTTTCTTATACATTTCAGATCTTCCTGCATCATGAAAATTACATTGAAATAAGACACGAATAATGTCTTCCAACTCATTACCACAATCACAATTCCCTTGGAGAATATAATCTTTCCTAACAAGGGAAGCCTTGAAATTATAGTGGTTGGATCTAATTCGAGAAAATGTTACAATATATCTTCTCTCTATAGAACACTTATCGAACCAACAATCAGCTGAATTCTTAGAAAAATTATCAAAATAGAATTTGCCTTTATGATTAGCTTGATTTATCAACAAATTTTCATTATTATTGTAACGGCCTGCACCGAAATGAACATGAATAATTTTGAACGGAGAAATCTGAGACTATTGAATATTATGAGAAAAAAATGGAAAATAATGGACTGTATGAAATGACTAACAACCCAAGTAAATTCAGAGTTAGAAACTATATTTCTATTGAATATAAACTATAACTCAATATTCTATTATCTTCTTACAATTACCTCCATTAATAGAACGAATTCAATCTAATGATATAAACGGTAAGAACAATACTCATACCGCATCGATGACTATCTCGATGATACGAGTACCCAAAATGAAGGAGAATATTATCCTAACCCTTCGGCCAAAGAGTACTCATCCAGTCAGTCATTCACTCACACCCACGTTTCTCAACCCCTGAAGGGACTAAAGATAATTACAATGGGAATTGGTGACACAAGACTTAGACCGGTAAACTTTATACTTAGTGACAGAATATTACAGAGAGAGCACGTTATCCGATGCAACGGATTCCACACAAAGACTCGATACTTGGATTCGATACATATGATCTAATACGAAGATGAGGAACCGTGATAGCGGTCGTGTGCACACTGACCCACTACGAATAACGTGAGACACGAGAAAACAAGGCGAAGGAAGTGAGCCATCCACTCCCCGCCTGTTGACAGGTGCGGGATAATTAGCCTTTCCTCAGGCGCCAACACTCCCCCACCCAAAATACCATTTTGACATGAGATGCAGCGATGATCCTTTCCATCCAGGCTGGCATTACACAGATGTTGAATTCACGAATCGAAGGGCAGATGGCATAACTTGTTGACAGGCCTGGTTAACTCCCCATTCGGGGTTCGGAGTCGTACGACCCGGATAACTCCATCACGTCCAGGGAAAACCGCCAGAACTCTAGCCAATGTCCGAGCGGTTGGCAAAGCTGTCTTGTCGGTGAGTAGAACCAGTTGCCCTTGCTTCAGAATGGTTGATTTGGAACACCATTTCGACCGCTGCATGAGTGTATGTAAATACTCTCGGGTCCAGCGCTTCCAAATATCTTGAACACTACGCGAAATCAGCTCCCACCGGGAATTGAAGTTGATAACTTCCCCAGAAAAATCACGTTCGGGACGGCTTATAATTAATGGAGCCCCAACCGAAAAATGCCCTGGCGTCAGATAATCAAAACCGTCCTCTGGGCTTGAAGACAACAGACATAGAGGTCGAGAGTTCAAAATCGCCTCGACTCTCACCAGCAGTGTACTGTACTCTTCGTACGTCAACGGCCGATCTGCGATAACACGGCGAAGATGGTGCTTCATCAGCTTGATTGCCACCTCCCAACAACCCCCAAAATTCGGTGACGCAGGTGGATTGAACTCCCAGGTGGATTCGATCTCTCGTGGGACACAATAAGCTTGAATTTCCTTCTCATTCCGCTTCAAAACGGCATAGACTTCCTTGAGATGCCGAGCAGCCCCAGCGAAGTTAGTCCCCAAGTCGCTGTAGATGCGGGAAGGAATTCCTCTTCGCCCAACAAACCGGACGAGAGCAGCTAGGAACGTAGACGTCGATATGTCGGACACAATGTCCAGATGGACAGCTCTAGTGGTGAGACATGTAAATAAAACTAACCAGCCTTTCTGGCAACGAGCATTGCGACGCCGACTCTCCTTGACCAAATAGGGGACGGCCAGATCAACACCGATGTCCACAAAGGCTCGCGAACGTTGGAATCGAGAGCCAGGTACCTGGGACATCAATGGTTCCAACGGCTTGGCTTTGAATGTATAACAAGTGACACACCGGAAAATGACGCTACGCAGTAAAGAGCGGATCCCGATTATCCAATATCCACGCTGAACCAAGGACTGCACGAGCTGAGGACCTCCATGGAGAGTGATCCGGTGATGATGGGAGCAAAGGAGCAGGGCGAGGGGACTCTTCCGTGGTATTAACAATGGATGTTTTGACTTATCAGAAAGGGGAGATAATGAGAGCCTACCCCCCACCCTGAGCAACCCATCGGACGACAAAAAAGGAGTAACATGCTTCACATAACCGCTGATAGCACGATCTTGACGCAGGTCATCTATGATATCCGAGAAATATTTCTCCTGTGTCCACTCAACGATCTGGTGGAGCGAATCGGATGATTCTTGAACACTGAGAATTCCAACCCGGCCCTTGGACTTGGGAGCTCGAAGATTCGTGACAAAACAGAGCACATACCCTACGATATTCGTCAGCCTGGACAGCGACGACACTCTAGCGAATAGACCCTCCACAAAATGATCTGAATCATAAGAGACATTACTAACCAAAGAAGCAGCAACAGCCTGAAGCTCTGGAACCGGATCTTTGATAGGCGGCCGGAACAGAACCCACTCAGAAATAGGTGTGCAAAGAGAGATCAGACCGACCCACCATAACTCGTTGTCGCACAACTGCGACGGATACGAACCCCGAGAAGCGATGTCGGCAGCATTATCTACACCAGCGACATGCCACCACAACTCTGGCGCTATGATTTCAGTAATCTGGCCAACCCGATGCGCCACGTAGGTCCTAAGCATGTGAACAGGCGTCTGAATCCAAGATAAAACCACCGTACTGTCGGTGAAACCGAACAATTGGTGTCCTGGAAGATTCGATCGGAATTCCTTTATAGAGTCGATGAGCTGAGCCAAAAGCAAAGCACCTCCCAATTCCAAACGTGGAATCGTTAACGTCTTGAGCGATGCAACTCGACTCTTAGCCTTCAACAAGTGAGTATGAACAGTCTGATCCTGGAGTTCTACTCGCACATAAGCGCACGCAGCGAAACCCTTCTCACTAACATCACAAAACCCTACGAGCGCACAACTGAGGGAGACATCGATGAGGACATGACAGGAGATTCGGATGCGCTGAATTTTTGGCAGCTCCGCATGAAACTTTATCCACTCTTGCTGAAGGGGAAGCGGGATTTCTATATCCTAACCAACACGGGACAACCACGGAACTTGGATGAAAACTCCAAAACGTAACAGGACTCAAGAATCCCTGTATATCGTAGATTCTTGCAACTTGAGACAAGATTCCCCGTTTGGTACATCTCCAATGCTCGGAAGACCATCGATAACCGAACGTATCGGAAACAGGATCCCACATGAGACCCAGAAGTTTCAAACCTTCAGACTGATCAAATGAAACAGCAGAAACCTGAAACTCGCTTGGAATTTCAGTCAAGACTCCAGCGCTATTGCTTGCGAACTTTCGTAGTTCAAACCCCCCTCGGGCAAACATCGACTTTAATTGGTGAAAAAGACTAACAGCCACGTCATCTTCACGGACCGAAGAGACAAAGTCGTCCACATAAATTCTAGATCGGACCAGCTGCGCGGCTAGCGGGAAATCATGACCTTCATCCTGTACGAGCTGCTGTACAACCCGTTGCGCGATAAAAGGGCTATACGTCAACCCGAAAGGAAGTGTAGTCAATGACCACTCAGTTGTGGGACTCAAAGTATCCGCTCTCACAACAGATTGGTAAATTGCCGATCGTATTCATGCAATCGAATGCACCTAAACATCTGCCGGACATCCGCTGTGAGAGCGACCGAATATAACCTGAAATTCAGCAAGATATCCGAAATGTCAGACTGCAACTTAGGACCCGCGAGGAGGGATTCATTTAAACTATGAGACGTGGTACTGTTCTCACTCCCGTTAAACACCATTCGCACTTGAGTGCTAGAACTATCCTTGACGACAACGTGATGAGTCAGAACATAATCCACCACTGTCTCAGCAACCCTCATATGGTCCTGCTTAACATAATCTTCGAGATTTCCTACGTACTGCTCGTATAACAGAGGCCTGCTTAGAAATCTACGGTCCAACCCCAACAGTCGTTTGTGTGCAATGTCGCGAGTGGAACCCAAATGGCTGACAGAATTTAGATCCCGAAAAGGGAGGGAAACCTGATATCGTCCCTGATGATCTCGCGTAGTGGTTTTCTTGAAATAGCGCTCGCACTGAGACTCTGCCTCGCTATCGACAACAGGCTGAACTTGAACCTCCTCAGTTTACCAGAATTTGCGCAAAAATTCATCAAGAAAGTGCGACTGGCTACAGTGAGAATGGCTCACATGGGATACATCGACATCGGGAATTTTCCAGAATAAAACGAACCCGAAAATCGATTTGAGGGCAGAAGGCTCTCCTCTCACCAGCGTCATCTCATCAGGTAATATGTCTGAGTAATGCTGTACTCCGAGAAAAATGTCAACGGGACCCGGATTATCGAAATCCGAATCAGCCAAATCCAAGTTCTCGAATTTGCTGCGAACTTCAGGCGAAATAGGAACCCTCGGAGTATCAGTAGATATCGATTTCAGGACGATAGCCTCAACATCAACCGTAGGAGAAGTTTCAAACATGTGCCGTATCTTACATATCACCTTGCCCCGATTATTCGGAAAAGATGAAGAACCGATACCGACAATTTGCACTGGGAACTTGATTCGGCGTAACTTCAGAGATTGGGCTAACGACTCACTTATAAATGATGACTCACTAGCGGGATCAATCAGAACTCGACATGGCATCCAGTCGCCGTTGGCAGACAACACATGGATCTTAGCAGTGCCTATTCAACTGCGGTGTACAACAGAGTTGGAGGACAAATTGGATGTTTGACTATTGAGGGCATTCGTAATTGGAACGACACGATTATCAGGATTACCTGACTTCCCCTCCGGAACTACAGTAGGTACACCAGGATTGGGTGAGGCTACAACGCCCCCGCGATGGAGTAACGTATGGTGGCTCTTCACGTTACACGTACGACATGACAACGTACTACTACATTGGCATCGTGCGTGATGACCCAAACAAGCAAAACATAACTTGAGCGATTTGACCACATCAAAACACCTATCCGTGTTCATAGCTGAGAAATCTGCGCAACCATAAATCTTATAAATCTTATGATCCTTTTTACAAACAGGACATGGAAAAACAGATGACTGATTGGTACCCAAGGCACGTGTATCAGAAGATGCAGGCTCATGATGCTGAGATCTGCTCACGAACGAGCTGATCGCTGTAGACTCAGCCCTATTCGACTTTTTTGACGTATAGGATTGATTACCCGATCGGTTGGAATGGTCAGGGTTACCAGTTTTGACAGGAGGAGCATGAATAAGAGCAATCACCCTATGCTGGTCCCTCATGAACGAAACCAAATCGTCGAAAGATGGAAATTCTTTGTCTGACGCTTGATATCGGTGTCAATAACTCGGAGTGCGATCTGCACTACAATGAATTCGGATAAATTCTCAATCTCCAAGGACTTCAAGGAATCATAATACCCACAAAATTCGTCCAGAAACTGACGCACACGCTGGGCAGACCCGCTTGCACTAGGCATGAATCGGAGGATTTCATTCAAGAGATGAATACCAACCAGACGCCGATCGATGTAGCGATCCACCAAATTAGTATAAGCTAACATGTAGTTTTCACCGGTCAACTTAAGGTGATCGACGACCCCTGAAGCGGGCTGTTCCAAATAAGACAGCAAAAACGAAAACTTTTGTATGTCCGGCAAGTCAGTGTCGTGAACTAAAGTATCAAACAACCCCTTAAAGGTAGGAAACTCCTCAAAATCTCCTCTGAATTTAGGAATGTTGATAGGAGGAAGCTTCGGCCGAACAGTCCTTGACTCATGACTGACACGCGTATCCTCATTTGACGCACATCTGACCCTTCAATAACGCGCGAGCCTTACCACGAATTCGATAGTGCAGTTCCTCATATGAGTGTGAAACAGCTTCCCCTGTGACCTGAGATCTAGGAGGCACAATGGCATTTAATCTGGCAACATGATCTTGGAGTTGCTCAAAAGTCTCATACTGCTCATCTATCTTTTCCGCTCTTGCCAGAAAGACTTCTTGATCGGCTGGAAGGTTTGCCATAAGATCGTATGTGACCTGCAATCTACGAAACATACGCTCTCTCCGACTGACATAAGTTCGGAGCTCAATTTCCTCCTTAGAAAGGGGCAAATTCTCGTCAGTATCCATTTCATCCCCCAATTAAAGTTTATCTCTCTGTAGGTTGCAAGATCACACACGTGAGTTAACTAAATCTTAGACAATATACAAGGTGAAGTATTTCAATAATACGGAACACAAAACAAATCCCAGTAATGATATAAAAGATCGTTGCTTGAGAATAATATAAAAAACGAAAATTATAAAGCACAACGCTTGAATTGCGAATCATAGATTTCGGTGTTCATACAATTTTTACAAGGATTTAATCAAAACCCATCAATTACCGAGAACTGCAATTACGTCGTCCAATCCGTACTAAAATCGTGACGAATAAGCGTCAATGATTGGAATGAATTCACATACATATCCGATGAGCAAAACACATTGATGACCGAGATAAACCGAATTGAATGAACACAGAATTGACTTGATTCGATCTCAACATCGGTTGATATAATAACAAGGGACTCTTATTCTCAATCACTTGAAACAATATCATACTATCCGATTGAGTCGATCTCGATATAATTTGTGTACTCTCTAAACTTCCAGTCGATCAAACCGGTAATAATTCACTATCCTACTAGAATGCATAAATTCAGATAATACATTCATTTATTTATTTATTCATTTATTTATACGGGTATGTGCCCTTTAGATACATTAATTTACAAACCAGTTGATGGCAGATTTAAAAATATGAAAAAATAAACTGCTAACCGAACAATGAGATTCAATGAACAATAAGCTTCAAGAAGCAATAGGATACAATAAACTATTCATTCAATGACCACGCACACGACACAGCATTCCGGAAACGTGAAACTGATCCAGAAGAAAAATCAACTTCATTACAATATTCATTATTAAGATTACAAATACGGCTAATCGGATCAGTCTGAACGAACCTAGATGTGTAGGTTGGCGTATTAAATAATAGCGGCTTCCTGAGAGCCCTAGACGGAACATTGAAATTGAGCAAAGATAGTAATTCAGGACAAATGATCTGACCATTAATGATCTTAAAAATGAATCACATATCATTAATCATCCTACGAGTTTCAAGAGTGCTCATGTTGAATGATTCCATTATTGGTCCATAGTCATGGCATGTAATGGGCATGGGATTATTATTCTTATACGATAAAAAACGCGAGAATCTGTGCTGAACCCTCTCCATTGAAATACGATATTTAGCTTGATAAGGAGACCAGAATGGAGAGGCATACTCTAGATGAGGTCTGACAAGAGTATTGTTTAATGTCAGTAACGTTGAAGGTTTCTTGAAATCCTTACATAGCCTCTTTAAAAATCCAAGCTGCCTCATAGCCGTATTGACAGTGTTACAGTAGTGAGGAACAAAAGTTAGTTTGGAGTCAAACGTGATGCCTAAATCACAAGTAATATCCACGGTAGCCAAAATAGAATCATTCAACGTGTACGGAAATACTATAGGGCTCAATTTACGTGACAGTCTCATCACCTGACATTTATCAATATTGAGTTGCATTTTATTTATGGAACACCAAGTTTGCAAATTATATAGATCCTTTTGTAAAGCAATAGCATCCGCGATGGCAGAGATCCTAAAGAACAGCTTCAGATCATCGGCAAATAGTAAGAACCTTGTAATATTTAGAACCCTGCCAATATCGTTAATGAAAAGTAGAAAAAGTAATGGACCTAAGTGAGAACCCTGAGGGACACCAGAAGAAACATTGATCATCCTAGATGTGGAATCATAATCCTAACAGTTTGAGTTCTATTCATCAAGTAGCTTTTGATCCAGTTCAGGATATTTCCACGGATAACAAGTTGGTATAATTTTGATAAAAGAATATTGTGATCCACAGTATCAGAAGCTCTCTTAAAATCGGTATATATAACGTGCACCTGAAGGAAATCATCGGGAACTGTGGAAACATAGTTGCAATGAATAGCTAGATTAGTGCTAGCCAAACGACCAGGCACAAAACCATGTTGTTCATCTCTGATGATATTTGAAAACAAAGGCGCGATTTTCTTAGTCACTATAAGTTCGAATAACTTAGGTATAACATTGATAATTGAAATAGGTCTATAATTTACATTGACATTTATATTGCCCAAATATTGACGATGTATGTCTGGGCCTGGGGGACACCTACCTGTAACACACAAGAAGACGATGGTCGTCAGTCAGTGATCACAGGTTTGGCGGAGCTTGGTTGATTGGTTTGGTTTTGGTTGGAGCTCTGGCCCCCGCCCCCCGATGGAGGATCAGAGGGAGAGGCGAGTTTGGTGGTCGGCGTAAGTTTGAACTCCTCCGGTTGCAAGCAGAATGCCAGCTTGGCCACGAAGTTGACGGCCGAGATGTTAGGCTGCGAAGACTGCTGGATACACTGGACTCTCGCCAGCGGGTATCCAGTGTTTATACCGAGAGCGAAGGGAACGGCAACTCGTGGACGCACTTTCACTTTTATGGGGGTAACCGAAGAGATCAACTACGCCACAGGCTGCCATTTGATGGTGTGCAAAGACCTCGACGTCGATCCCTTTCACTTGGAATGCTCGGTCTCCAGGTACGATGGAATCTCCCAGAGTATATGTGGACTGTGTGTTTGAAGGCACCACTCCACCCCACCAACCATGCAGCAAGTCAAGCCGTCGAGCGGAAGGCCGACGGTTCCCCCTCCTTCGAGTCATGTTTTGAGCTGGAACAGTAATACATAGCACACATATGTTCGACCATCACGTCAATAAACAGGGTGGGGCATTTAAAGTGTCGCGGGCGTTTTTTCCAAAAATAAAGTGAGATACGAGAAAATTTTTCGGACAAAAGTTGTAGGGTACCGAGGAGGACATCCGATGGTGGCCTTGGCTTTGACCTCAAATCTCATCTTCAAGGGCATTCTGAGATCAACTCTTGTTTTTTAAATAGCATCTCATATTTTTTACTGCAAATTTGGATTCTAGGTCAAAAACCAAGAAACTTTTGTCCGAACCATTTTCCTGAAATCCGCAAAAATGGCGCTCTGATCGATATTGTTCCATTTTGAATCTGACATTCGAATAACTCGAAAACGAAGGGTCTTGCAAAAGAATGTTTCGTACAAAAGTTGTCAATACACAACACATTTCAATCGCCTACATTACCACCATTCAGAGCTCACGTGATGTAAACAAACGACGGGGTTCAGTGGAAATTCACGATTTTGAAAGTCAGTTTGTCAGTTACATTTGATTATTACTTGGTTTATGACAAATTGAAAATCATGGATATCCGATACACGGTTTCTGAAAAGATCGATATGATCTACATTTACGGTGAAGTGCATAAGAACCCCAGACAAGCATATGACTTGTATGCAGAACGATGCCCTGAAAGAACAACGCCATCCATTAGGTATTTTCAACGCATTACAAAATTATTCTCAGAAACGGGAAGTGTTACAAGGGAAAAACGACATCGAATGAGAACTGTTAGCGGAGAAAATGCGGAAGTTAATGGACTAGCTGCAGTAGCCAATAATACACACGTGAGCTCTCGTGAAATTGAACTCCATTCGGGAATTTCTCGAAGAAGTGTTCTTCGAATACTGAAACGTCACAAATTCCATCCGTATCACATTTGTTTGCATCAAGACCTTCACGGTGATGATTTCGAAAATCGTGTACAGTTTTGTCGATGGGCTCTAGCGCAAATGCACAATAACAACTTCATCAACATATTATTTTCTGATGAGTCGACGTTCACCAATCATGGTCAAGTAAATCGACATAATATGTATTACTGGGCGACAGAAAATCCAAGATGGTTACGTCAAGTAGAGCATCAAAGACAATGGGCTGTCAATGTTTGGTGTGGTATTTTTCGCTCTCGAGTAATTGGACCGTGCTACATTGTAGATACGCTAAATGGAGAGAAGTACAGACATTTCTTAGATCAAGTACTTCCAACATTACTTGAAGACATAACTATTCAGGAACGATTGAATATGTGGTATCAATACGATGGTTGTCCATCCCATTATGCAGTCACAGCTCGAGAAATATTGGACAGAGATTATCCTGGACGATGGATAGGACGTCGTGGACCAGTTCATTGGCCTGCCCGTTCTCCGGATCTTACTTCTCCAGATTTTTTTTTATGGGGATACATAAAAGATACAGTTTATCAACAAGAACCGACTACACCTGAGAATATGCGTCAACGAATCATCAATGCATGCGCGAGCATCAATGGAGATATTTTAGCACGAGTTCAGCAATCTTCTGTAAAACGTTTTGAAATGTGTATTGAAGTCGAAGGCCATCATTTTGAGCATCTACTGCATTAAAATTATCCAAGTGATGTAGACGATTGAAATGTGTTGTGTTTTGTCTGTTATACCCCATCACCTCCGTTTCAGTTCAAGGGGTCCCCCTTGGAATCAGACAACTTTTGTCCGAAACATTCTCCTCCAAGACCCTTCGTTTTCGAGTTATTCTAATGTCAGATTCAGTATGGAACAATATCGATTAGAGCGCCATCTTTGCGGATTTCAGGAAAATGGTTCAGACAAAAGTTTCTTGGTTTTTGACCTAGAATCCAAATCTGCAGTGAAAAATATGAGATGCTATTCAAAAAACAAGAGTTGACCTTAGAATGCCCTTGAAGATGAGATTTGAGGTCAAAGCCGAGGTCACCATCGGATGTCCCCCTCGATACCCTACAATTTTTGTCCGAAAAATTTCCTCGTATCTCATTTTATTTTTGGAAAAAACGCCCGCGACACTTTAAATGCCCCACCCTGTATATATGGGACATTCTTTGTGAAATCGGCCACCCCCCCCCTGCACATCTCAATTTTGAAGATAGAAATCTCGGAGACCAATCAAAATTTTCGTTGAAGTGTCTACTTTTCATTGCCGTATGGTGTTTTTTTGAACATGGCGGCCATTTTACCAATATGGCGGCTGAAATGAAGGGGGAACGTGTTGGGAATGATCAAAACCCGTCCTAGGAATATGATACGTGGGTGTTGGATAGTTCTGTGGACTAAGGCATGCAATTCGAGCCTTCCGGATCAATTGTATGCGGTTGGAATACTGAAACTGCGAATGGCGTATCCAATATGACGGCCGGAAATTCAACATTGCTTCGAATTATTTGGAACATGGGGAAAGGGGGTTTTTTGGGTGGCTGATGACGAATCCGAACTCAGATTTCCAGAATTAAAAATGCCGGATCCAATATGGCGGTCGGAGAAATCATAAATCATTCGGGTTTGTGCAAACATTGTCGTACTGAGGTTTTTGGGGTCGCGGAACAAGAATCCAAACCCAGATTTCCGGAATTGCAAATGGCGAATCCAATATGGCGGCCGGAAATTACAATATTGCTTCGAATTTTCTGAAACATTCGGGAAGGGGGTTTTTTGGGTCGCTGATGACGGATCCGAACCCAGATTTCCGGAATTACAAATAGTGGATCCAATATGGCGTGCGGAAAAATTATAAATCGCCTAAATTTGCGGAAACATTGGCATACTGGAGTTTTTGGGGTCGCTGATCAAGAATCCGGACTCGAATTCCCGGAATAGCGAACAGCTAATCCAATATGGCGGTCGGGAGAATTATAAATCGCTGGAATTCGTGGGAACATTGTCATACTGAGGTTTTTGGGGTCGTTGATCAAGCATCCGGACTTGGAATTCCGAAATAGCGAATGGGTAATCCAATATGGCGGTCGGGAGGATTATCAATCTCTTGAATTTGTGGGAACGATGTCATACTGAGATTTCTGGGGTCGCTGATAGACATTCGAATCCGGATTCTCGGAATTATGAATGGAAAATTCGATATGACGGTCTGGATATGAGGAATCATCCGTCCTCTGATGTGAATCTTTGTTCCGAGGAAGTTCTGGTCGTTCATTATGAACTTGAGGTCAGATTCCGGAAACCAGAACGAACGCACCACGTTCAATGATCCGCAAGCACATTTGATATGATGGCAACGAATATTGAATTAATTTCAGGAATCATTTGGGGTTTCGTCACACATTTCACGAACTTTCAATAGACTCCCTCCCAATGAAACTCCTTGCAAATCTTCCTCGAACCAAACCATGAATACTGCTGGTTTTTGACTTGTGAATTTGTGTATTCAGGCTCCAAGCTGTTGGCATTAGCATAACCCAATGTGCACCACGAGGAGGTTGCGCGATCAGACTTTGCACATCGAGTGGCCCTGAAAAGGGCCGTTGATTGTCACATGTCTCTCAATTAACAAGTTCGCAACTACGCGTACATTACCTCATGGTTGTCCATTTGGCCAGCATACTGTGTTTTGTTCATCGTTAGAGTACCTTTTGATGAGCACTTTATTATCGGATCCTATCAAAAACCCATGGTTTTTCAGAATCTCAGGTACAGGTTGGGCATTCTCGAATCGTTTGATGAGTTTCCGTCTCATCTTTTCGTGAAATACTTTATCATAGTATATGATGCTTATGGTTTCAAAATGACTCTTTGCCCAGCTGTAGAGTTTTTGGGGCGTCAATATAGCATTTTGAGGTGTGGCAGTCAGACTCGCTCTGGATGCTTCTCTTTTGAAAGTAGCACCGATCCCGTCACAAGCACCTTTACCATGAGCAGTTGCACTGTAATGCCATTCAGCGTGAATATTGAAATCTTCTTTGTGATGAACTAAATTCGCGATTTGAAATTTATTTTTGAAGTGCTGCTTTGCTCCGTCACTGGTATAAATAATCTCATTCCCTCTTCTCACATTGCGTTGAATTTCAGGAATTAACAAGGTCTGGATAGCATAAACAGCGGAAGTGTCGTGTTTTAAACTTTCAGATAAGAATACATAATATTGTGCTTAATATCGTGCCCTTCTTTATAATAATAAATGGCAGGGAAAACAGTGCACTGGTCGTCATTGAAATGGAATGCTTGTGAGGCATCCTGGCAAACATACGCGCAGTTCTCAGAAAAATCAAACGTAACCAGTACTTCGCCATCGCGAAAATTGTGTTTTCGTTCTTGGATAAAAAGACTCTGTTGCTTAGAGATGAATGAATGAGGTTTGAGGACTGTCAGTTTTTTACACAATTCAAGTATAAAATCATCAATTTTCATCACTTCTGTTTGTAGAGTTGAACGATCCGTTGCTGTCCAAACTGAATATTGAATATCTGTGATGAATGAATTCTCCAGTAGATGATGTAATTTCTCCGAGAACTGCGAAACTCCTGGACAGTCATCACATGCGTCTAGATACCAATCAGCACGAGGTCCCTCACAAACAATTTCATTGAGGCAGTCTTTGTAATTAGTTAGTGCCTTTTGTGTATTCAACGTCAGCTTTTGAATATCAATTGCATCCAACATCAATTTCGGATTTTGATGTATTTTGCAAACACAAACCGGATGTGTTCCACAAGCCCCAGATAGTATGCAATTTTTTGGTCTCAGTTTAGCGAACGCGCTGAAGCAGATAATATGTTCTGGGTGAGACTGTTTGAATACGATATAAAGTTCTTTCGAACCCATCAGTAAGAGACGTTTCTGTTTCAGCGTTCGCTCCCCATCAATTTTCACAGAAACGACATCTTTCGATGCAGGCATTATCCTGCTATTCATGTCACTCGTATAAAATCCATGTACTTTTTCTGAAGTTGTTTGAGAGAGTGTTCTCCCCTCCCTTGCAATGCTATCGGGTAAAATGCCAGCTTCCATCTTAAGTTCCTTTGATTTGTTGGCCAAATATCGCGTTGTAACAAATTCTTGGGTGATTTTCCTCGCACTCCAAGATGATGTGGCGATAGTTAAAATTTGTAATTTCAATGGATTGTTGGGTTCCAAGGTTGGAAATTTCTCCTCAAGCTCATTCAGCATTCCTTCCAGTTCGATTTCTCTGTTCGTGCGTGTATCATTGAGACCTTCGTGTGTCTCATTCTCCAATTGAACATCTATTCTCATAGAACTCTCAATACTACAAATATCTTCACCGCTATCATTTGATTCATGAACCACATCGTCATTTTGTAATTTGTCCGATGAACCCTTTTTTATACATGCAGCACAAATCCTCGAATTCGCGCATAAGTCAGGAAATTGCTGTAACATAACCTCCGATATCTTTCGTAAATTTCTACCAACGTGCCCGGCAGTTTTGAACGGATTTGCACATCGGTCCGTTCGAAGAATTCGCGGCATCGTGTATTAGATGATCAGATAAATCAGATGAAAATATGCGAACTCCTAGTACGATTTTATAAGTTAAAACACAAAAACTTTGAGGTTGAAACGTCGTGAACATTCATAAAGTAACAATGTAAAACGATAAATAACAGGAGACGAGAAAAACAATTGACATTGCAATGAAACCACATGAAATTAGGTGCAAGCATTACTGAACAATACACTGTCAGTTGATAAGAATCGATTTCACGCATTCATTCGTTTATTTCCAGCTGATTCATTCGACATTCTGATATACGAAGCCGCGAGTTCTTCCAGAAAGCCAATGATTTATTCACTCAAAACGGCCGCACACAATGGTAGAAATTCGCGAAAGATATCGGAGGTTAAGTTACATGAATTTTCTGACTTATACGCGAATTTCAGAATTTAAGCTGCATGTATGGAAGTAGGTTCATCGTACAAATTACGAGATGACAAGGTGGTTGATGAATTGAATGATAGAGGTGGAAATATTGGAAGTATTGGGAGTTCGATTGTCCAGGAGTTTCGCAGTTCTCGGAGAAATTACATGATCTACTGGAGAATTCATTGATCACAGGTATTCAATATTCAGCTTGGACGGCAACGGATCGTTCAACTCTACAAACAGTAATGATGGAAATTGATAATTTTATACAACAATTGTGCAATAGACTGACAATACTCAAACCTCATTCATTTATGTCTGAGCGACAGAATCTTTTCATCCAGGAACGGAAACACAATCTTCGCGATGACGAAGCACCGATTACGTTCGATTTTTTGAGAACTAAGTATATGTTAGCCAGGATGCCTCAAAAGCATTTGAATTTCGATATCGAACACTGCACAGTGTTTCCTGCTATTCATCATCACAAGGACGCGATGTTGAGCACAAGAGTTACGTATTCTGATCAGAAAGTCTAAAACACAACACCTTTGCTGTTTATGCTATTCAGACTTTGTTAATTTCTAGAATTTAACGGAATGTGAGAAGAATGAATGGGATTATCCGTACCAGAGACGGAGCGAAGTAGTACTTCAAAAATAAATTCCAAGATGAGTATGATCAGGCCTCAAATAATTCTTGAAATCAATATAATATTTGATCCCATCATATTAAATGTGCTTGCGGATCATTGAACGTGGTGCGTTCGTTCTGGTTTCCGGAATCTGACCTCAGGTTCATAATGAACGACCAGAACTTTCTCGGAACAAAGATTTACGTCAGAGGACGGATGATTCCTCATATCCAGACCGTCATATCGAATCTTCCATTCATGATTCCAAGAATCCGGGTTCGAATGTCTATCAGTGACCCCAAAAATCTCAGTATGACATTGTTTCCACAAATTCAAGAGATTGATAATTCTTCTGACAGCCATATTGGATTACCCGTTCGCTATTCCGGAAATTCGAGTCCGGATTCTTGATCAGCGACCCCAAAAACTTCAGTATGCCAATGTTTCCGCAAATTTAGGCGATTTATAATTCTTCCGAACGCCATATTGGATCCGCTATTTGTAATTCCGGAAATCTGAGTTTGAATTCGTCATCAGCGACTCAAAAAAACCCTTTCTTCAAAGTTTCAGAAAATTCGAAGCAATATTTTAATTTCCGGCCGCCATATTGGATTCGCCATTTGCAATTCCGGAAATCTAGGTTTGGATTCTTGTTCCGCGACCCCAAAAACCTCAGTACGACAATGTTTGCACAAATCCAAGAGATTTATAATTTTTCCGACCACCATATTGGATCCGCCATTCCTAATTCCGGATATCTGTGTTCGGATTCGTCATCAGCGGCCCGAAAAAGCCCTTTTCCACATGTTTCAAAAATTTCGAAGCAATTTTGAATTTCCGGCCGCCATATTGGATCCGCCATTTGCAATTTCAGTATCCCAACCACATGCAATTGATCCGGAAGGCTTGAATTACATGCCCCAGTCCACAGAACTATCCAACATTCACGTATCATATTTCTAGGACTGGTTTTGATTATCCTTAACACGTTTCCCTTTTGTTTCAGCCGTCATATTGGCGAAATGGCCGCCATGTTCAAAAAACACCATACGGCAGTGAAAAGTAGAGACTTCAACGAAAATGTTGATTGGTCTCCGAGATCCCTATCTTCAAAATTAAGATGTGCAGGGGGGGTGGCCGATTTCACAAAGAATGCCCCATATATATTTATTTATTTATTCATACATTAATCCAACACTATTCACTATGTTTGTATGCTTGACAGTCATTTCCTGACACTGAATAATGAAATATAAACTTTTTCAGAAAAATATATTGCATTCGCCAAAAATTGTGAAAACTGAAAAACTTCAAGCTCGATGCGCGAGGGTCAAATGTTGACCAATTTGAATGATCTTTTTTTCATTCGATTTGTGTTCCTCCAGACCGTCTTTTCCGCACTATTACGTTCCGGATTTCAAAAATTTTGGTTTTTCGGCCCACCTCAATATACAAGTTTTAGGCATTACGTGGCCAATGTCGCTCTTCAACTTGCAGATCATGAATAAATATCCACTTTGTACCTTCACTTCGTAACATGCATGTGAAATTACCTTCAGAAATATTTTTACCCTGAAGAAAAACAACAACTATAACTTTATAAAAGTGTTGTGCAATTTGAATTTTTGAAGTTGGTACTGCTTTAATGTTTATATTTTCTACCTTCATTGCTTCAACATTATTGTGATCAAATATCATCAATTGCACAATTACATATCGTTCTGACGCTGTGATATATGATTTTTCAGTTTTATGCAAGTTAATACAATTGTCACAAGAATCTTCGAAAATTTTTCACGTTGAAAAATTGAACTTGAATATTTCTTGAAACTCAAATGATTTTTGTGGAATTGGAGGTAGCGCAAGACGTATAACACAATTTGTACCAACAATATTTTTGGTATATTCACATTTCCTACATTCCGTTACGGTAGTTATTTGATGCTTCACTAAATTTTTAATAGCCATTGAATTCTCGCAAATAGAAGCGATGAATTCTCCTGCATCTTGTGAGTGATGATGCAAGTATTGTGGACCTGCAAGCTGTTTTAAAGCTATGATATCAAGGTTTTTTCGCGAATTGTAGTTCTGAATTGAAATGGTTATGATGTCATTGGGGTCAGATAGAAGTAATTGTTTTGTGTTAGAAGCACAGTACAATATACACTGCATTACTGCATTCAAATAAGAAGAAACACCGTCAACATTAGGAAGACCCATTACGTTTAACGCGTGAGTTTCTGTTGATTTTTCATCAATATTTTGGCCCCTGGATTATATATTATCCAATATCCTTATTCCTGAGGACCGGGGTGAAAAAGTTTTTTCAGTGAGTGAATTCTTTGAGCAAAATTACTGGTGGATCAAGAGAAAGTAGAAAGGATGCAGGTATACTATACATCTGTATGTTACTTACCACCACGATCAATATCATCAGGTAGCGTAGAAGGAAAATGAAGAAAAGGCAGGAGTGCAGTGGATATACCACAGGCAGTGATCCCAGAATGCGGGAGCTGGCGGTCTCCACCATGCGGTCGATGGGACACTAATCCTGTTTCACCGCGTGTCCGTGTGAACAGAGAAAGTCTATATTCTAGACTTTCGTTCTTTCTCATACGGACGCGCGGTGAGATAGTGTTAGTGTCTCACGGACTGCGTGGTGGGGGCCGCCAGCTCCCGCATTCCGGGCTCACTGACCACAGGCCCTTGCATTACGTACACTATTATCAGATTCTTTCAATAGAATCACAGATAGATGGAGAGAAAGCAAGAAGGGTGCACATGTAACATGCATCTTTATGTTACGTACCACAATGATCAATGTCATTAGGTAGCGTCATGGGAAAATGAAGAAAAAGCAGAAGTGCAGTGGATATACAAGTCCTTGCGTTGAATAATACCACTATCAGATTCTTCCAACAGAATCATAGGTGGATGAAGGAAAAGCAAAAAGGATGTAGATGTACCACACATCCGTACGTTAAATCCTACCATGATCATCAGGTAGCGTTGAAGGAAAATGCAGAAAAGATAGGAGCGCAGTGGATATACCACAAATCTTCGCATCGGGTGCACTCCACTGACCGATTGACGAATGATTAGAGAGACTGTTTAGGATCAACTCGACGAAAATTGAGCAGATACAATATTCTGATTATAGAAATTGTTGCAGAGCAACTCCAGGTCAACTTGACTGATGTTACTGGATGTGACAATTCATTCTGAATGTTTTCTTCCAATGTTCCATCTTTTCAGTTGTTCCATTCAAGCTGAATTATATTTGTGTTCTTAAAAACCATCATTTTCATCTTTACTTATCTTGGTTTTGGAATGATTCAATTCTCAAATATCATGAATATTAAATGGTTTGGATATTTGATACGATATTGCTTTTTAATGATCATGAATCACTTTGAATACATTTTGAACATTTCATAGATCCTAGAGTTACTAAATCCCTCAACCCAAAAAACTCTATGACAATTTAATAAAATGCATGATATTTGAGAATTGAATCATTCCAAAACGAAGATAATTCAAGATGAAAATGATGGTTTGTAAGAACACAAATATAATCCAGCTTGAATGGAACAACTGAAAAGATGGAATTTTGAAAGAAAACATTCAGAATGAATTGTCACATCCAGTCACATCAATCAAGTTGACCTGTAGTTGTTCTGCAACCATTTCTATAATCAGAATATTGTATCTCCTCCCCGTGGATGATTGCGGGTCTTCCAGAGGGATATTCATGATACCTGTCCTTGATATCATTTTTATCCATCCCTGGTAGTATCTGCTTCCTTTACGTGGTGGGGAGGATAAGTATCTCAGAGTTGGATCTTTTTTTTTGAGTGGAATAAACTACTCAAGAGAAAGAATACAAACTGAGAGAAACGAAAGCATCCTAATGCCAGAAACATCGGCAAAATCAAACGGAAGGAAAGCAAGGGGAAACTACCTTCCTTGACATGTTTCAATACTTCCCGAGGAAATGAAAATTTTTCCCAACCTGGAATAATAATAATAAAAATAATATTATGTAACAAAAACAAACGAACGAATTAATAAACACATGATGGCGCTCTCTCGGGTAAAATATTCCGGAAGTAAACTAGTCTCCCGTTCGGATCTCCGGGTGGAGGCTGCTCGAGGAAGCTTCATCAGCAAGGAACGAAAACCGAAGAATAGGATAGGGAAAAGAAACAACATTCTTCGAGTCGGAGCGTGGAATGTTAGATCACTGAGGCAAACGGGAAAATTAGAAAATTTGAAATTAGAAATGAATAGGTTGAATATAGACGTAATGGGGATTAGCGAAATGAGATGGCCACAAGAGGGCGATTTCTGGAGTGGGGATTATAGAACAATTCATACAGGATCAAAGAACGGTCGAACAGGTGTAGGAATTGTAATGCATAAAAGAGTGGGAAATAGAATAGAAAATTATTTGCAACATAATGAACGGGTGATGATGGTGAG
This sequence comes from Gonatopus flavifemur, assembly GCA_018340375.1. Lineage (NCBI taxonomy): Eukaryota > Metazoa > Arthropoda > Insecta > Hymenoptera > Dryinidae > Gonatopus > Gonatopus flavifemur. Next base: position 239,468 of record JAFFJZ010000100.1, read on the forward strand.
AATCAGAACAAAACCGGTAGACACAGTCATAGTCCAAGTATACATGCCCACATCTGCATATTCGGAGGAAGATATTGGAAAAACGTACGAAGAAATAGAAGAAGTGATAGAATATGTGAAGGGAGAAGGGAATTTGATAGTGATGGGGGATTGGAATGCGGTAGTAGGACAAGGAAAAGAGGACAACATTATAGGAGATTTCGCGTTAGGGAGGAGGAACGATAGAGGACAACGTTTAGTCGAATTTTGTGAAAATCATAAGATGGTTATCACAAACACTTTATTCGAAAATCGTCCAAGAAGAATCTACACTTGGAAAATGCCAGGAGATACAGCAAGATACCAAATTGATTACATATTAGTGAAACAAAGATTTAGAAACCAAGTGAAAAACTGTAAAACTTATCCCGGTGCAGATATAGATAGTGATCATAATATGTTGATGATGAAATGTTCTCTGAAATTCAAATCTCTGAAGAAGAAAAGGAAAATGCAGAACAGATGGAATTTGAAGAACCTCAAGCAAAAACAAACACATGAGGCATTCGAGAAAATGTTGGATGAAAAATTGGGAGATCAAAAAGAGAAAGACTTGGGAATAGAGAGGAGATGAACGAAGATGAAGGGGAATATAAGAGAATGTGCGGATAAGATTTTGAAGAATGATGGAGTAGAAGCTAAAAACCCATGGATAACGGGAGAAATTTTAGAATTGATAAATGAAAGAAGAAAATACAAGAATAATGATAGCCAAGAAGGCCAGCAACGATACAAATCATTGAGAAATAAAATAATAAGAGAATCAAGGAAAGCAAAAGAACAGTGGTTAGCAGAGAAATGTCAGGAAATAGAAATAAGATTGCATTTAGGAAAAATAGATGAAGCATATAGGATTATTAAAAGATTTTTCGGACAAATGAAATCTAGAAGCAATAAGATTAGAAACTCTCTAGGACGACAATTGATAAAAACGGAAGAGAAAATAGAACAGTAGATCAATCATTTGGAAGACTTGTATAGAGGAAACGATGATATAGCACTATTAAAGAAGGAGGAGGATGTAGATGAGGAAGAATTGGGAGATTCGATATTGAGATCAGAATTCGACAAGGCTTTGAAAGAATTGAAAAATAATAGAGCGCCAGGCATAGATGGCATAAGTGCGGACCTTATAAAAGCCTCCAGTGAAGGAACTCGCGACGCACTGTTTGAACTGATTAGAGATATGTACGAAAAAGGAGAAGTACCGGAAGATTTCCAAAAGAATAAAATCGTCGCTATCCCGAAAAAACAAGGGGCAGACAAATGCGAGAACTACAGAACGATCAGTTTAACTTCACATGCTTCGAAAATACTGACCAAAATTATATACAGGAGGATGGAAAATAAAATAGAGAGTAGATTGGCAGAGGATCAGTTTGGTTTTAGAAAAAATAGGGGAACGCGAGAAGCAATCTTAGCACTCAGGGCAGTAATAGAGAAAAGGATAGCGCTGAAGAAATCTGTGTACATAGGTTTTGTGGATATACAAAAGGCTTTCGATAATGTGGACTGGGAGAAGATGTTTGCGATCCTGAAGAAGGTGGGAATAAATTATAAAGATAGAAGAATAATATACGAATTATATGAGAATCAAAGTGCAATAATAGACATAGAGGGTCAGGAAGGGGAAGCACAAATAAGAAGAGGGGTGAGACAAGGATGCTCATTATCGCCACTGATGTTCAATTTATATATAGAAGAAGCAATGAACGAAGTGAAGGAGGAAATTCAATCGAAATTACAGATTCAGGGAGAAAATATAAGTATGTTGAGATTCGCGGATGACATAGCTATATTGGCCACGAGTAGTACTGAGTTAGAAAATATTCTCAACACCATGAGAACAATATTATTGGAAAACTATTGTATGAATATAAATAAAGACAAAACAAAATTCATGATGTGTACAGCAGCGAAAACAGCTAGAAGAACGAGAATCAAAATAGATACCGAGACAATTGAACAGGTGAAAGAATTCAAATATTTAGGAAGCATAATTACAGAGAACGGCAAAAGCGAAAGAGATATAAGAACAAGAATAGCACAAGGGGAACAGGCTTTTTATCAAAAGAGACAGTTATTATGCTAAAAAAATATAAGCTTGGAAGTAAGGAAGAAATTCTTGAAAAGTTACGTTTGGAGCACAGCATTATATGGTTGCGAAACTTGGACAATGGGGAAAACTGATCAACGAAGACTTGAAGCTTTTGAAATGTGGTGTTATAGGAGGATGCTCAGAATAAAATGGATAGACAAAGTCAAAAATGAAGAAGTACTCGAGCAGATAAATGAAGAAAGAAATCTTTTGAAACACATCGTGAAAAGGAGAAGCAATCTTATAGGACACACATTACGGCATGAGAGTTTATTGAAAACAATATTGGGAGGGAAAATGAATGGTAAAACTGGTAAAGGTAGACCTAGAGCAAGTTATATGAAGCAAATCGTACAAGACAAGGGATGTAGTAGATATGTAGAAATCAAACGTTTGGCGGAAAATAGACAGGGGTGGAGGGTTTCATCAAACCAGTCGTAAGACTGATTACTTCATGATGATGAATATTGTATCTGCTCAATTTTCGTTGAGTTGATCCTAAACAGTCCCTCTAATCATTCGTCAATCGGTCAGTGGAATGTACCCGATGCAAAGATTTGTGATATATCCACTGCGCTCCTATCTTTTCTGCATTTTCCTTCAACGCCACCTAATGATCATGGTAGGATTTAACGTACAGATGTATGGTACATCTACATGCTTTTTGCTTTTTCTCCATCCATCTATGATTCTGTTGGGAGAATCTGATAGTGGTATTATTCAACGCGAGGACTTGTATACTCACTGGACTCCTGCCTTTTCTTCATTTTCCTATGACGCTACCTCACGACATTGATCATTGTGATACATAACATAACGATTGATATATATTTTTTTCTTCTAAATACAAAGTTATTTTACTTCTGTTAAAATAAAACGCAAATGAATGATTTCTAAGTATTATTGTGGTGTAAATGTATCTTGGATGTTTTCAGATTCATGCCACAATATTTTAGTTCACTGTATATATTCAGTTGTTTGCCAGTTGGACACTGAAGTGGACCTGACCTGAGGATCTGCGGTGGATGGACTCTGCTGCGGAAGATGAAAATGAAAATTGATGGTGGTGGTGGCAAACACTCAGATCTATGGTATATTCATTCCATTTTATTTCTTCCTTACTCCCCTGAAACAGTACGTAAAGAATCTGATACCAGTATCGGATGGACCTGTGATATATCCATTGCGCTTTTCCATTTTCTTCATTCGAATATGAAACCAACAAATGAAATTGCTAGTGAAGATAGCTAGCATACGAATTTGTGGTACATTTGCTTCATTTCTGCTTCGTCTCCAGCCACTTGTGATGCTACTCCAAGAAACTTATGAGTCCAGCATGTTGTAAAGATCTGTGGCATATCTACTGCATTTTCAGCTTTGAAAAAATCACTGTATTCAAGGGTTTTTATCGAAATAATATTTGAGATACTTCGATATAACTAAAGTAACTGGAAACCAACCTCAACTCCTATCGTTGGTAAAACTTTCAACATCTCATTGGGTTTTGTCATCGACTTCACTTTCCAAAAACTTCTTATATTGCGTTGGGGTTTTTTGATGAATTCCTCTCCCTGATCATAAGGGGTGATTCAGTTATTGATTCATTACACAATCTTAAATCATCCATTTCATGCTATTGATTACCAATTTAATACAAAATTTCCACAAGACCACCTATATGATATTGATAGTGGTGGTAGACGACGTAGAGGTCTATGGTATATTTGCTCCGTTTTTGTGTTTCCTTATACACCTGTGATACTACTCAAGCAATCCAATTACAACTCTTGTTAAAATCAAGTATCAGATCAATGAGAAAAGATGAAACAAAGCAAATGCACCATCCGATCTGTATGTCGTCTACCACCACTATCCATTTCATTTAGTCAATTTCTTAGACAATGTAGTATTGAATATATGAACTACAGATTATAAAGTGGATTTAATTGATAATGAATGGCATAAAATGGATGATTAAAGATAATGTAATAACTCAATAACTGAATCATCCCTCATAATCAGAAAATGGAATCCATCAAAAAACTCCAACGCAGTATAAAAAGTTTTTAGAAAGTGAAGTCGATGACAAAACCCAATGAGATGTTGAAAGTTCGACCAACGATAGAAGTTGAGGTTGGTCTCCAGTTACTTTAGCTACATCGAAGTATCTGAAATATTGTTTCAATAAAAACTCTTGAATACAGTGATTTTTTCAAAGCTGAAAATGCAGTAGATATGCCACAGATCTTTACAACATGCTGGGCTCATCAGTTTCTTGGAGTAGCATCACAAGTGGCTGAAGACGAAGCAGAAATGAAGCAGATGTATCACAAATTTGTATGCTAGCTATCTTCACTATCAATCTCATTTGGTGGTCTCATAGAATAACCTGAAATTCATCCATCTGTTACTTTATGTAATATATAATATATATCATTCAACCTGTAAATAAACAGGTTGACAGATCGAGCTCTGTACCACATATGACTATGTGTACTATACATATGGTTATGGTTATGGTTATAAATGGTTTAGGCCTTTGATGAGCCTATACTGGCCTATACGCCAATTTTCAATCTTGTTGCTACTATAGATATGTATCAGGGTTGGAATTCCCAGGATCCTATATGATGTTGATTGATCCCTTCTCGTAGAATGTGTGACTTGATTAGTTGCTCTATAAGAATTGACGAATGAACATTGTGTACGAACGATCCTAGGAGTTCCGAAACCTGATATGTGTATTCGAAGAAAGAAAGAGACATACAATGCATATCTCACATAGAAACTCACCCTAAACACGATCAATCGTGATAGAATAAATCGATGACAATGATGACAATGATGATGATGAACAATATTCGTAATCTTGTGTTCGCATGGAAATTTGAAACATTTATATTTCGGAATCGCATGAATTGATCAAGTTCGTAGTGTGTTCAATCGAAAGTGCATATTTGAATTATATACTGGAAGTTTCTTTATTTTTTCGCGAAATACAATGTGTGGTGAGTATTTATGCATTGAAATTTTTCTCAGTCGGTAAAAACTCGGTTCACGTGTATAGATACACGGTAGCGCTCGACTTCTGCTTTTTCATTATTTTTTATATATATTTTTTATACATATATGTTTTTTTCATGTACTTGGCGTCGAGACGCTACCGCGTCTCTTGATGTGCGTATAATATCCCTCAAATATTAGGCATCATCCTGGTATGCTACCAAAATATTTTGAATGAAATCAAGTAATCTGTGAAAACAACAATCCGTAAGGATTCACAGTATAAATGATTGTTACAATTGATAGGAAGGATAAATTTCTTCAATTTTTATCCTATAATGTCACTCCTTTGTGGTTGCAACTCATGAGATGAATTTGGCATCGATGGGAGTAGTATTATGTTCTTTGCTTCTTCTTCATCGAAGAATAAACTTTGTACCTGCACTTGATAGGGAAAATCTCTCATCGGTCAACTCATACTACAAATTGTATGTATATGAAACATATCATGTATTTTCATCGAAAGGAATTTTTGGGATTCTGAATAACGACAAACTGTTATTCTAATTTATATTTTGGATAGAGTGAAGTCATCTAAAATTTTCAACATTTTTTTTCAATGAGGGAAAATTATGCACAACTGGTAAGCCACTAAAAAATTTATCAAAAGCACCTCAGCTCTCGAATAGTATTTGGGAACTTGGCTATTGAGAAATTTAAATTTTTATAAAGATGATCTCATGAGTTTTCCAATTGTTCACATTACCCATTTTGGACGATCTTTGATCTCTTAAATTTCACAGATCATTTCACTGTATTCAAAATATAAATTAGATATCAAGTGCAGGTACAACGTTTATTCTTCGATGAAGGAGAAGTAACGAACATAATACTACTCCCATCGATGCTAAATTCATCTCATGAGTTGCAACCACAAAGACGTTACATTATAGGATAAAAATTAAAAAAATGTATCCTCCCTATCAATTGTAACAATCTTTTATACTGTGAATACTTACAGATTGTTGTTTTCACAGATTACTTGATTTTATTCAAAATGTAAGTTAGAATAACAATCTGTCATTGATCAGAATCCCAAAAATCCCCTTCGGTGAGAAAATATGATATGTTTCATATACATACAATTTGTAGTATCAGTTGACCGATTAAAGATTTTCTCTATCAAGTGCAGGCACAAAGTTTATCCTTCGATTAAGAAGAACCAAAGAACATAATATTACTCCCATCGATACCAAATTCATCTCATTGGTTGCAACCATAAAAATTCAATATTCAATGTTTTGAGTAAGACAGTTTGGCAATGCTTAGAGTATCGAAAATCTATTTGATTGATTGAAATAATATATCTTATAGTTTTCATTCTACAATTATTTTGGTCAAGAAACTGATCGGATCACATTGATCAGCTATACCAGAAACCTACTAAATCTTGCGATTGCACTTTTTAGGAAAAATGTCTCATCGCTCATAGAATTTCATCAATTGTACGTAGAAAACCTCATCTCATCCCACACAGACAACAAGAGCTCTTTTAGATATCTGGAAGATGTCTTTGAAAATTGCAAGAGCTCTTGCAAGACCTTTCCAAAAGATCTCTTTGCGTGAGCGGAAAGATGTCTTATGCAACACCAATAGATATCTTTCAGTTGTCTTCAAGGAATCTAAAAGACATCTTCAAGAAATGTTTAAGAATTCTCAATGATTTCGTGAAGATGTCTTTAAGAGCTCTTGAAGAGATCTCAAATCCTTCTTGAAGAATTCTTAAATCCCTCCTGAAGACTTTCTGAAGAACTCTCAAATATATCTTGAAGATTTCTTGAAAGTATTATTAAAATGTCTTGATTAGAATATTAAAATATCCATAACCATACGAATTCATTCATTATTTTGATTTATTAATTTGAATAAAGGCTTACCAAAACATATGAGGTGTTTGCATACATATAATTTATAATAGTTGTAATAGTTTGCATACTATGTAAATAAAATTTACATTTAATTTGTACGATATAAGTAGAATACATTTTTTATGCATGTATATAACCTAAACTCAAAATATTTTGACATTCAATTTCATTCACTTGAATCTGAATTTCGATACATTCTATCTTGCACAAAAATGTGAAATTTGATGGGAATTAAATTCACGTACGTACATAAAAAATAAAGGACAATGAATAAAATAATAAATTGATATTCCCCTAATATATGATTCTGCATAATGATAGGTTAGTTTTTGCAAATAGGATCCCACACAGACAAGAAGAGCTCTTTGGATATCTAGAAGATGTCTTTGAAAACTGCAAGAGCTCTTGCAAGACCTTTCCAAAAGATTTCTTTTGGTGAGCGAAAAGATGTCTTATGCAACACCAATAGATGTCTTTTAGTTGTCTTCAAGAAATCTAAAAGACATCTTCAAGAAATGTTTGAGAATTCTCAATGACTTCTTGAAGATGTCTTTAAGAGCTCTTGAAGAGATCTTAAATCCTTCTTGAAGAATCCTTAAATCTTTCTTGAAAGATTCTTGAATCCCTCCTGAAGACGTTCTGAAGAACTCTCAGATATATCTTGAAGATTTCTTGAAAGTATTATTAATATGTCTTGATTAAAATATTGAAATATCCATAACGATACGAATTCATTCATTTTTTTGATTTATCAATTTGAATAAAGGCTTACCAAAACATATGAGGTGTTCGCATATAATTCGAATGCAAGGATACTTCAAGCATTTTTCATGCATGTATATAACCTAAATTCAAAATATTTTAACATTCAATTTCATTCTCTTGAATCTGAATTTCGATACATTCTATCTTGCACAAAAATGTGAAATTTGATGGAAATTTAATTCAAGTACGTACATAAAAAATAATGTACAATGGATAGAATAATAAATTGATATTCCTCTAATATATGACTCTGCATAATGATAGGTTAGTTTTTGCAAATAGGATCATTCGCTAGAAAACAGAATTTATTTATTTATTTATTTATTCAACGGGCAATAACGCCCTTTAGTGACCAAATTATTGATACAATACAGTGAAAATTTAACAGATAAAATAAAAATAAAAAAAAAAGAAATCATATAAAGTGAACAGACGGATTACAAAAAGACATAGTACAAACTATAACATCCTGTACAGGATAAATAACGAGTATAAGAATATTACAATCTCACACACCTACTAGAACATGCTCTAGAGACAGAAGTCTTGAATACTGAAACTGATCCAGAAAAGAAATCCAACTCATCTCTATAAGTATTTGCTAAACAACAAATTCGATTTACTGGGTCAGTATAAAAGAATTGCGACTTAAACATAGGAACATTGAAAAGTAATGGGTTCCTAAGAGACCTGGAGGGTACATTGAAATTTAAGAGAGAGAGAAGTTCAGGGCAATTGATTTGACCAATGATTATTTTGAAAATGAATACCAAATCATTGATCATTCTACGAGTTTCGAGAGTGTTCATGTTGAACAACTCCATCAACGGACCATAATCATGGCAGGATATAGCCATGGGGGTATGATTTTTGAAAGCCAAAAATCGTAAAAATCTATGCTGAACTCTCTCGATAAGTTTACAATATTTGTCATGATGAGGAGACCAAATGTGAGTCGCGTATTCTAAGTTAGGTCTCACGAGAGCATTGTATAACGTTATCAATGTTGAGGGCTCCTTGAAGTCAGCAGACATACGCTTCAAAAAACCGAGCTGCTTCATAGCTGTGTTCACCACATTATGATAGTGAAAAGTGAAATTAAGCTTGGAATCGAACGTAATACCTAAATCGAGCATATTCTGCACAACCTCCAAGCTTGAGCCACTCAACTCATAAGAGAAGGTAATGGGCTTCAATTTGCGCGACAGTCTCATAACTTTACATTTCACTATATTCAGCTTCAATTTATTCAAGGAACACCATGATTCCAATTCATACAAATCCGACTGCAGAGCAATGGCATCAGCGTATGACGAAATTTTCATGAACAATTTCAAATCATCCGCAAAAATTAAATGCTTCGCAAATTTGAAGTTGTTGCCAATATCATTAATAAAAAGTGTAAAAAGCAGTGGTCCCAAATGCGACCCTTGCGGAACGCCTGAGCAAACATTGATAGTCCTTGAGGTAAAGTTTTTAATTTTGACAGTTTGGGTTCGATTCATCAAATAGCTTCTTATCCAAATAAGAATATTACCACGGAAACCAAGATGATTTAATTTAGATAAAAGAACGTTATGATCAACAGTGTCGAAGGCTTTGGTGAAATCCGTATAAACAGTATCAACTTGACTGTTATCATCCAGAACCCTCGAAACATAATTACAATAAATAGACAAATTGGTGCCTGTTGAGCGACCAGGCACAAAGCCATGTTGCATGTCAGAGAAGATGCTAGAACATAGAGGAGATAATTTATCAGTTACTAAAGATTCAAATAATTTTGGAATCACGCTTATAATTGATATTGGTCTATAGTTTCTCACATCAGATCTGCTGCCAGCCTTGAAAATCGGTATAATCAGACTATTTTTCCAGCGAGATGGAAAATGACCTGAAGATAAGGAAGCATTGAAGATTAGCCATAAGGGTCGTGATAATATATAGCTGCAAGATTTTAGGAATAAAGGAGGAATACCGTCATCCCCAGGTCCTTTATTGATGCTTAGAGAATTGATCCCAAGAAATATTTCCCCAATGTTAATATGAAGATCGGAAATATCCAATTGAAAATTAGATACGAAATCAGGCAACAGATCGTTGGGAGAAACATAAACAGATTCAAAGTGAGTAGCAAACAGATCTGAAATTTCACGCCCAGAACTAACTGAAACGCCATCTAGAAACATGTTGTTAGGAATAGCATTATCGGATCGGTGTGAGTTGACAAAGTTCCAAAAGCCTTTTACATTATCAGCGATCTGCAATTCAGTTGACCTAACGTAGTCATTGTAACATTTATATACTAGATTTTTACATTGAGAACGCAAATCGGAGAAAATAATGTAATCTTGCAACAAATTAGAGATTTTATACGTACGATGCGCCACTTTCTTTGCTCGTATTAGATCAATCAACTGGGGTGAAAACCACCTAGGATAATTAGATCCGCGATAATAACACTTAGGAACATACAAATCAATAGCATGGTACATATGTTCATATAGGCACTCAGTCGCATCATCAACAGACAAACCTTCAAGTAGTGAGTCCCAAGGAATTTGATTAAAATAATTACAAATAGCAGTATAATCACCTAAACGGAAATTATAACGAGAAACACTGTTACTAGAATATATTATTGTAATGTAATTGGTTACACGTTTTTTTTCTGCGGCAATACTGTTATTATCCAGTATTGGATCTTGAATGTTTATGTATATATAATTAATTATATATAATTAATATTGCACAATATCATCGGCGTCGTCGTTTCTCACTGCACACGTGAAACAAATGCGCGGGACACTGTGAATAACTATACGTGAATTAATGCAATGTCCTCTCTAATTCTCTTTGATCTAATTGGTCTATTGGGATCAGTGATGTCAGCATTTGGTCGACCGAGTCGATTTACCCTCTCCATCTGACCATTTCTCGTCCCCACCATTCCAGCCGGGAGTACGCACACATTGAAACCCGTATTCATGTGATTCGGAACCGGTCGGTTCACTTCGAGTCAGCTCGGACAATCGAGAGAGAACCAACTATCCGTCGGTCTTTGTCTTCTCAATATGTTATACGATCGGCTAACTCCGTGCAAGATTAATTTGATTATCCTCTTCTTATGGAGTTTGCAAAATTTGCAGAAATGTCGAAAGCATCCAATAGCGTCTCAGGGTTTCCTGGTACCTGGGGTGAACCTGGTGATTTAGCACCCCCTTTGCTTGATAGTTTATTTTGATAAGTAAAGCACGAATCTTCTCATTCAGCAAAATTTGAAGTAGATCAAACATTTGGCACCCCCTTGAACCTGTTACTCGAGGCAACAACCCCCCTCACCCTTGGTACGAGATTTAGTATAGCGATGCCGCGAGACGAGAATTGGCTCATTCTCGTCTCAATTTCTCGATATTTTTTATTGAAAATATCATGTTACACTCCTTCGAACTGAACTTTTGATTCTCGTTTAATCATCCTCGTTTCGTTTTGTGAATTTCTCGGGTAGGGTCTTTTCTCGCCTCGTTTCTCGCCATGGGTGTCTCGTCTTGATTTTCTCGTTTTTCGCGGCATCACTAATCTGGTATGACATTCTAGTGTGGGATGATGATAGCATGGAGAAAAATATAATTGTTTTGAATTGGAATCTGTGATTTTGAAATTCGAATTCAGTTTCGTACATAGAGAAAAATACCCTGAAAAAACACAATGCTCCAAACAGCGTTCCATGAAGATGGATTAAAAGCGCAGACAATTCAACGTTCGAGAAACCTTCATCGAATGTATATCACCTTAAAATTGATCTAAAATTAATCTACAGTGCATGCATTCTATTGAGGTAGATATTAATGAGTATAATAGGGTGTTTCAAAATCCATCATTCGGATCTCTCTGACATGTTCTGCAGCCAAAACGCAATAATTTCCCGTTTGGACAAATCTTTTGGAGGCTTAGTTTTTGAGATAAGTCAACCGGCCCCTTTAATGAAAACCTTAGCCCCCATCAGCGAACAATCATTTATTTATTATATCTTTCCTATGGCATATTATTCTGAATTTATTTACTTAACAGCGGTTGATTTAGTATCCAGTCAGTCATGCTTGGATTAAAACAGAGCACTAAATGAAAAGTACTATAAATCAAAAAACCAAAATGTTCATTAAAGGGGTCGCGTTCATAAACGGGGTCATCTACTTTATGAGCCTTTTTGGATTTTTTCTTCACATCCAAATAACTGAAGAACACTGTGTGCTACATACCTGAGCCTGATACCATTCTTTAAGTCGGAAAACAACAGACCTCTTGAGAAAAAATTGAACTATTTTATCACTGTTTGTTCCGGAGTTATAGCGATTTGGAATTTTTGAGCCTTCAGCCAACCAGAATTCAGCAATTTCAAATCATTATAGTCCCGAAACAAACGATGATAAGATAGTTCAATTTTTTTCCAGAGATCTGCCGGCTTCCGACTCAAAGAATTGCATCAGGTACAAAAACATAGATATATTCGACATATCATTTGGATGGATTGGATTCAATTTGAAATCTGTGTTGCAAAAGTACGATTCTTATCGATGATCTCGTGAAGAAGAAATCAATGGAAATAAATATTTTACTATACTTACCTTGCTAGAAATTTACATCGGTGAAGTTTGAATCCTTTATTGGCGTAAATTCGCGATCAAATACAGAATGTTATATATTCCAAGCAGCACGCATCGAAATTTTGAGCTTGATCGGCTAGATATCGAGTCGATTGAGCTCAAAATTTCAATGAATGTCCGATGTAGATGTCGATTCGACATCGTATTATCCTCGAACCCTGCTGGAAAATTGGAATAAAAGTGGATTAGAAAATCGAATTGGATGCGTCTGTTCTTAATTCAGTGTTCTTAATTCAGAAGGATTTGAATTATTCCACTGTTGGAATTGAGAATGATTGGAATCGTCAGTTATATGAGATGAATTATTGAAAGTGGATTAATACGAATCCGATGTTGTACTCAAATAACCTCCAGTGAAATTGAATTGAATTGATATATTAATATTCATCAGGGTGGCCAGACCTGGAATTTTAAAATTTTCTCATTGGTTATTCCCTCCAAATGAACTACGTAATTGGTTCATTCCATGAAAATTCTCTGACCGCCGGCCACCCTCATTCATACATGGATTCACATATCCCGATATGAATTCCATTGGTATTCATTGTGAATTAGAAAGGATAAATCACAACCCGCAAACGACTTGGAAGAATTAAAACGAATTGGAAGGATTTTAGATGAATCTGGATAGAATAAATTCAAATTCTAATGGATCTTTTTCAATCCTTCTTCTCTTGAAGGAAATTAAAATCGATATTGAAGAACTGTTCCACTTGGATATATATTCATATACATAGTGGCTGCATTTTCAAATTAGATGATATTCAGGATGAAAGTCAATTGTATTTTTTACTGTGTTGTATAAAACATATTCATTTTAATAATCATTACATCATACAAATTTTTTCTACTTCCTAATATCCATATGCTAAGGAGTATTATACAGGGTGGGGCATTTAAAGTGTCGCGGGCGTTTTTTCCAAAAATAAAATGAGATACGAGAAAATTTTTCGGACAAAAATTGTAGGGTATCGAGGGGGACATCCGATGGTGGCCTTGGCTTTGACCTCAAATCTCATCTTCAAGGGCATTCTGAGGTCAACTCTTGTTTTTTAAATAGCATCTCATATTTTTTACTGCAGATTTGGATTCTAGGTCAAAAACCAAGAAACTTTTGTCTGAACCATTTTCCTGAAATCCGCAAAGATGGCGCTCTAATCGATATTGTTCCATACCTGAATAGAACCAAATCCTGAATAGAATTCCACAACATTTTTTCACCTGGGGAGTCTTGTATATTCAAAATTTTGATTATTCGATGACCAATAATCTGCTTTTGGCGTGACCCAGGAGCAACGACGTGGACGTAGCAGATGAATGTTCCCATCGGGGTGCTTTATCAATGTGAGTCCCCTTGCCTCTCACAATCAGGTACTATGTTTTCTGAAAGCGATAAGAAAATGATATTTCACTGTATTATATATTTATAGATATACGTGCACATGTATAGCCGTAGTTAAAAAATCCTATCCAACTGGATTTTTTTCTATCAAATGTGCGAAATTCCGATTCAAAAGCCATTGGTCATTACTTCTAATGAGGAGTTATATGTCCATCAGGATGAATCGGATTTCTTAACCAGGTTACAAATATGAGAGTTCCCCAAAGTGCTGAACTCAGGGCGTCAGAGGTGTGGAATGTACCAATAGAATCTTACAGTTCACGCCCCAGACATCTCGGGTCAAACACTCCGAAAACCTGTATTTAGAAGTTGAGCCCGAATAGCAATAGTTCCGAAAACTAGATTTTATTTCATTTTTTTTGCCTCTGAAAATTTGTTCGGCAGCGTACAAACTTTTTACCGCATCTTTTCCGAAATTATCAAATTATAATATCCTGTTAAAACGTGGCAGGATAGGTTCCATCAGTTTTTGACTACAAGATATCACAGTTGTGGATCCAAATAGAACCGTCCAAAAATTTGTTATCGGTTTTGGACAGGATGTTTCAATTGAATAATTCCGGATGAAACCGGTTAGAAATTTGATCAGGTGTTGCCAGATTTCCAGGACCAAAAACCGTACAAATCTCAACAACAATTTTTCGACTAATTCTGAAAGCCATTTTCAATTGTGTACAGTTCACTATGAGGAGGTGAAATGTTGATATTATTCATTAAAATCTTAAACTTATCCAATAAATCATGAGCATCCCTCCGTCCTCGTACTTTCTCAACATATTTGCAAAGATTCACAAGTCATGAATTGATTATTTTTTGAAGCTTTCGTCGTTTTCCGTGCTTCTTAGGATTGTCTGTATCGGTGTTCCTGTTGTTGAATCTCGTTTGAGCGAATAGCTTGACTCTGATTAGAAACTTCAGCGCTGATAACCGATGTTCGTAACAAGAATGGTTTGAATCAAACCATTCCTCACATATTTCATTGGTGACACGTTTCAATTCTCCCGTTAAGTCGTCCATGATAGTATTTGATGCCTAGAATGATTTCCAACAGTTGAAAAATTTCATTAATTGAACATTCACAATTTCATTGAATTTATCGGTTGGTCTAACGAGCTTTGTAACTTGTGGCACATCTGGATTCATATTTTCGTATTCTCGATATTCAATGTACAGTTCGTTGGGGCTCGAGTCTTCCATGGGTGTTTTCATCATCACATCACGGCATTGTAGGCATTTAATTTTCACATGCATCTGATGAGCTATATATCCGGCAAAATAGGTAATTGCATTGTCTTCATAAGTAGATATTTCCTGGTTGGTTCTATCGTCAGTCTCGCAAATCGTTTTAACTACTCGCGTAGCATAGTTTTCTCCTTTTTGAAACATATGTTCTTCTTCAAGGTCTTCATGCTGCACAAAATCTATCGTTTCATTCAATCTTTTGGAAGCTTCAGAAACTTCAGTGCCTGGTGCAATTAGAGATTTTGCTCCATCACATTGAACAATAGCCTTTCCACTGGATTAAATGTCCCCGGTAGAAATAATATGTCGGAGAGATAGACGCACCATCCTTGCCGTCGGATTTGGATTGTGTCCCCCTCTTTGCCGTAGTTTGGAGAAAAGGTGTTCAACTGAGTCTTGAATACGTAGACCTGCAGCAAGCTCAAAATTATCGTGTACTTCTTTGATAGATTTATAAACATTGATCATGCTCGTGAGGTGAGTGTTAGTGCTTTGAGACACGGCAGTTTCATTCGTTTAACTTCATTTTTCGATTTCTTCATTATATGTAAGTCGACTGACCATTCCGCAAATGTTTTTGAAGTCTCTTCAATGTTTGGATTTCGGGAAGATAATGGACGTTTAGCAGGATTTTTTGATAATTTTCTATACGCATTGCTTCCGTCGATTACAAGGTTCAGACGTTCAGCAAATTCTGCTGTTGCCTTCCACGTGTCAGTTTTTAAACCTTCACTGTCTTCTCCAGCAAGTCGTATTGCACTAGCAAAGGTATGACTCAGCATCTGAGAAGCTCGCTTCACGTTCATCGCTTCGAAATTATTCGGATAGATATGAGCTTTCGATATATGTGGAAGTAAATCTGATGACGAATGAGCATTATCATATTTCCATGTTTCAACGAAATCATCATATACTGCTACCGGTCGATTGTTATGATATAAAATGTTGAGAGTTCGAAGAAGGTTCATTAATCGTTTGATGATGTGAGGAAAATGAAATAATGCATAATATTTTTCGCCGTTGTAAATAAAAGATGCATCTTTTTCAGAGACATTCAAATGTTTTTACGAGAATACACTTCGATTTGTTGTCGCTTGATCGCAGGTTATTGATTTTACATGGGCCCCAATGCTTTGTTACTTATCCAGACAGATTTTCACGACGAGCGTAATTTCCTCAGCATCTATACAAGAGCCACTCAGAAAATGAGCAATAGGTTGACGCCAAGGATTTTCCAAGTTCAAGCTATCCAAACAAAATACAAATACATGTTTAGCTCGTTCGTCATATCTTCCAAGAGGTGCGGAATCAACTAAACCTTCAATGCAGTTCAATTTTTGAGAATACTCTTCAAAACTTTTGATGCTCATTTCATCCCACTTCAATGTACAGTATTTTTCAACATCTGACAGATTCGAAAATTTTTCGTGTACCTTTTCAAAGATGAAATCACAGAATCCGGGGGTAATATCGAATTCTGATACCCATAAGCGCACTGTACTTTCGTTTGGAAATCGGAATCCTGCTTTCGTAACCTTGAAAATGCAGCAGCAGAATAATAATATGATTGTTTCATGAGATCTTTTTCCTCTGTCGTGTAGGGTGTATTATTCTCATGCAATTGTAATTTGACCATAGTTCTAGCTACTTCTTGGTGGCTCGATATTTATCCACTCCAGTGCAGTATCATCATCTTCTTCGAACGACAGTTTTGGATAATCATACTTCCTAATATTCTGTTCCGGAGTAACACATACATTCTTGGACATTGATGATGACTTAGCGATCGGTGTTGTCTGAGGGGATACATCTATTTCCATTATTGTATCCACTGTCTCGTCTGCAAATTTGATACTAACGGTTGATGAACTGCAGATCTCATGTTCATTCCTACTTTCGGCACTGTATGGCATTGGCACTGCAAATCTTTTCAATTTATTGTTGAGCATGAAACTGTCCGCGGTGAAATGTACCTTACAAACTCCACATGGGGTGTTGATGGTTTGAGGGGCGCCAGGTTTTCGTTTCCCAAATCACAAATCGAATACCATCAGAGTATTACAGGATGGTTGAAGAGTTTCTGCGCTCACCAAGAGATAGCACTGCTAGCTCAAAACTTTTTTTTTCTCAAGTTGGTATATCTGTCCTGAGAACACATGGAAAGTTACAAGTCATTCTGTCAATTCATTCTTTGTTTACAAGCCATTTGTAGTTGACGTGTCACTGATTTTTCTTAATATAGAAAAAATTCATTAGAAAAAAAGTAGAAAAAAAGTCATTAGATTCTTTGTTTCGAAGGGTTTAAAAGCAAAGGAAATTTATGAACAGTTGTTAGAAGTGTATGAGGAGTCCTCACCTTCAAAACGCACCGTTGAATTCTGGGCTGGTGAATTTAAACGTGGTCGTACTAGCCTTGAAGACGATCCACGCGAAGGACGACCAAAAACTGCTACCACAGCAGAAATCATTGAGCATGTACGAGGTGTGTTCAAAAAGTAAGGTGACTTTGTGTTTTTAAGAAAAAATATTAATTTATTTATCAATATTTATGTTGTCCCCTTCAAAGTAATCCCCCTCAGATACAATACACTTATGCCAACGGTTTTTCCAATCCTCAAAGCACTTCTTATAAGCACTTCTCGGTATAGCCTTGAGCTCTTCCAGCGATGCAGTCTTTATCTCTCCAATCGTTGCAAATTTCCGTCCTTTCATAGGTCTCTTCAGTTTTGGGAACAAGAAAAAGTCACATGGGGCCAAATCCGGTGAATATGGTGGCTGAGGCATGATTGCGGTGTTGTTTTTGGTCAAAAAATCTCTCACAAGCAAAGATGAGTGAGCAGGGGCATTATCGTGATGCAAAAGCCATGAATTTTTTTTCCACAATTCTGGACGTTTTCTTCGTATTGCTTCTCGCAAACGGCGCATAACTTCAAGATAATACTGTTTATTGACCGTACGACCATATGGTAAGAACTCCTGATGCACCACGCCATGGTAATCGAAGAAAACAGTGAGCAAAACTTTGACATTTGATCGAACTTGGGGTGCTTTTTTCGGTCTTGGCTCATCTGGGGTCTTCCATTGGGACGATTGGACTTTGGTTTCGACATCATAACCATATACCCATGATTCGTCACCAGTTATGACCCTTTTGAGTAAATCTGGGTCGTCGTTGACGTCATTCACCAGTTCTTGAGCGATGCTCATGCGACGGTTCTTTTGGTCAAAATTTAGCAATTTCGGAACAAACTTCGCTGACACACGTCTCATGCCCAAAACGTTAGAAAAAATTTCATGGCACGAGCCAAGCGATAAACCAACATCCTCAGCAACTTCTCTGATAGTGATTCGACGATTTTCCAAAACAATTTTCTCCACTGCTTGAACGTTTTCATCAGTTGTTGACGTGCTTGGGCGTCCAGAGCGAGGCTCGTCATTGGCATCTTCCCGGCCATCTTGGAAGAGTTTGTACCACTTGTGAACATTTTTTCTACTCAGAACAGTTTCACCGTATGCTACTGTCAACATTTTAAGTGTTTCGGAGCACTTTATCTTATTTTTTACACAAAGTTTGATGCAAATCCTTTGATCCATATTTTTTGATAGCAAGAAATCGCCGAGCACGCAAAACACTTATAACCTTTACGCCTCTCACAACGAAACAAAAAATGCTATACACTTGAAACTTGGTACAGATGTTCGGGAAGAGTGTGCCAACATAACAAAACAAAAAAATCGATAATCGAAAGTACGTTGCCCGCGAGATTTGAAAAGTCACCTTACTTTTTGAACACACCTCGTACATAATATGGTTAGTGAAGATCCAAGTTTGACTAAGCGTGAAATTGCTAATGCCATAGGCATCTCAGACGAACGAGTACTCCATATTTTACATGAAGAATTACGTATGAAAAAACTGTTTGGAAAGTTAGTGCCGCACACGTTACCAATTCAACAAAAACTGGATCGAAAACAAATTTCTCAGCGTGATTTGGAGCGTTCTAAGCAGCATAAAACCAACTCCTTGCGTCGTTTTATAACTTTGGATGAGACTTGGATCTACCACCATGATCCTAAATTGAAACAAGAACGTTTACAGTGGACTGAAGCTGGTTGTTCAGCTCCAAAGCAGGTGAAGTCACAACGATCAGCAAAGAAGGTTATGGCATCAGTTTTTTGGGATGCAAAAGGTTCATTGATCATCTTCAGAAAGGTAAAACAATCAACTCCGAATATTACTGCAGCCTTTTGGATCAGCTGGATGAAAAAATTCGTGAGAAAAGACCTGGTTTAAAGAAGAAAAAAATCATTTTTCATCAAGATAATGCACCTGCTCACAAAAGTGTTTTGACAATGGCTAAATTCAAAGAACTCAAGTATCAATTGCTTGAACATCCACCGTATTCGCCAGATTTGGCTCCTAGCGACTACTATCTCTTCAGAAATCTCAAACAATTCCTTCGTGGGAAGCATTTGTCGTCGAATGAAGAGGCCATAGCAGCCGTAGACGGTTATTTTGCAGAGCTTCCGGGAAACCATTATAAGGATGGGATGAAATTATTGGAAGATCATTGGAACAAGTGTATTGAGCTTCTAGGAGATTATATTGAATAAAGAAATATATTTTGTAACAAAAACAGTATCCTTTCATTTCGAGCGCAGAAACTTTTCAACCAACCTGTAGAATTCTTCGAAATGAATCGTGTATTGATAAAAGTTGGGTGTGAAAAAATTTTTGGAAATCGCTCCATTGGCAATGGAGTCAGAGTTGCCAAATTCAAGATTTTCGGACTTTCCTCACTAATAATTCTGATAAAGCGAGGTTTATGATTGATAGGTATATGTATGCAGGAGAAAGAACCTTCATTGATGATTTCGATTAAATCTTACACAGTACAAGTGTATCTTACATATGAAACTATAATTGAATCAGTACATGTTTACTCATGAGGGAAGCGAATTGATACGGTTGGTTAAAATCATAAATAATTAATTGAAAAGACCTCTCATTGTACCAAATAATTCGGTAGTGATGCTTACATAAACAAATATTTATATGTAAGAGATTGTGACGTGCCATTCAAGGAGAGATTGTGACGTGCCATTTGTGGAGAGATTGTGACGTGCTATTTGTGGAGTGATTGTGACGTGCCATTTGTGGAGTGATTGTGACGTGCCATTTGTGGAGTGATTGTGACGTGCCATTTGTGGAGTGATTGTGACGTGTCATTTGAGAAAAAATTATGACGTACTCCTGGAGGACATGGATTACAATTGATCATGATTCTTGATATTAACAAAGATTCATACCGAAAAATTCATCAAATAACTAGCTCCAATTTTTATAAAAATATGGATCAAAATTTGTCAAAATACAACCAAATTCTTCAAAATTCTAGCATATACTTTGAAATTTTGTTGACCAAACATCGGTAAGCCTAATGATCAGTGAATCCAACTTCTGTATTCTACTAAATAATACCATAGAATATGATACCATAAAAAGCCACTGAGCTGTAAGAATTTGAAGAAAAAAATGAAATTTTACGAGTATTTCATATGGGAAATCTTCCCACGCCTTGGTCGAGTCCTCAATATCAATATTAAGAGCTCAAATTTTCAGGGAATAATTTTTTGGGTATTTCCAATAAAATTTTACGATGGGAACGAAGAAAGAAAAATAGTCGCCAAAAAAGCAGCCTGATAGTGCATGTACAGGGTGTCCCAGAAAACACTCCGCCCCTTTTGAGGGTGAATTCTTGAGACAAAAATAAACACATTTTTATCGTTACGATTTTTCGATTCGAGGCTGTTTCATGAGTTACAAACAAAATAATTCGACCATTAAGTTGGCAAATACACCGGCCATTCCAATTATTGAACAATATACTCATGTAGCCTCCACCTGATTGGTTGCAGGCAAATCTGAAACTAAGGCTCAGATTAAAAAATTGTACAGAAAAAAGTGTTCATTTTTGTCACAAGAATCTACGTTTAAAAGAGGCAGCGTGTGTTCTTGAACACCATGTATGATCTTCTTTCTTACTCTGGGATATTCTTCTTGTTCCAACTAAAGTTGCATCGAACTGAAAGAATATTGTATCAGTGGAAGGAAAATTTGAACAAAAACAATATCTTCTTGATTCAAAGCGAATTCACTTGTGACAAGAATATTCTTTCCGTCGTATATGGCACAATGGGTATGGAATCAAGACAAATTTTTTTTCTGTGTAAACATCTTGATGACAAGTGAGTCATCGTTGAAAATTCTCAGATATTGTAAGTAATTCAGAGATATCTCGAAGCCCTCAGGATTTTCTTGACAATTGTGGAACTTCAGTGTGACTGATTCAGAAGAAACCAGAGGAATCTAGAAAGATTTAGACACGATTGAGGGCATGTTTTGAAATGTGAATAAATACAATTCTGAATGATTAAAGAGATTCAGACGAATTCAATGGAAAATTTTGGTATGTAAATCAATTGAATTCGGAAAGATTCAGGCACATTTAGGAAAATTCATGGGAATTGAAGGATACATATAAATACAAAGAAAGATTTTGATACTCGTATAGATGAAATCCGACCGGATCCAGAGACTCTTACAAAAATTCAGACAGAACTCCGAAAGATTCAGACGAGTTGATAGGAATTATTGAAATGTGAACCCAGATAGCACAAAAGTGATAAAAGAGCTCATGATGAATATAAGATATTCATGTAGGACTCTTCCATGATTCTTGTGCTATTTGGAAATACATGAACCTCTACTGAAAATGGGATCATGAGAAGGGTATAAAGCGACGAGAAGAAAAGTGACGGAAATTGAAACAGTTTACGCTGCATTTATCCCAACATTTGCGTCTGGCATGCGGAAATTTTCACTAGGGCCTTCTATACGAGGGATCCCGAAGGGACCCATTCCTTCTAAGGGATTCCGAAGAAATTTCCAAATCTGCCAGAAAAATTGCAAGGGACATAGAAGAATATGATGAAAGTTGGAGAAACGTAGAAAGATTCACAATTCATGGGCAGACCTCTGTTGTCCCGGAAGTCTGTTAGCCCGAAATTTGCTCATCGGTTGAAAACTAGTAGTTTTCAGGGGAATTATTGGAAAATATTAGTCTTCAACGAACCATGAGAATTTGGGCTAACGGACCTTCCAGACAACGGAGGTCTACCAATCCATGACTGTCTGATAAGCCTGCGACTCTCTCTGAATTACTCTGAATTTCCGGGGGAAATGTCCCACTACATGAGGGAATTTAAAAGGTTCCCTCACCAGGGAATTTGCCCAGCAAAGAATCTGGGATATAAAAGAATCGGAAAAGCATAGGAAAATCCTATTTTTACTCCTTTTCAATCCGAATTTTTTACCAAAAGAATACAAATATTTGGATCTCAATTCTGTGTCCGGAATTCAGTTGCTGAAGAATTCAGTTCAGAATTCAGCTCAAAGATATTTGAAATTATGAATATCCGCGATCAAACACATATCATCTTTATGTGTATTTGTTGTCAAGTACGATAAAAGAAACGCATAAATAGCAGATAAGATTTCCATCCAAGCTTGATGTGAATTTTTCGTAGGGTTTGCAATGTATGTGAATTTCATATCGAACATGAAATTCATATACATTGCAGCCACATTGAAAGTATGAAATTCGAGTCTCAAAGGTGTATAATAAAGAGAAAAAATGAATGAAACGAAAAGAAAAACAAAAAATTTTGGGTGAAGTCGCGCGACTGTAAACAGTCGCATCACGGCCGCAAATGGTTCGCGTTGTTGATGTTGATCGTGGAAGGAAATAATGGAGGAATTTAAAAAATTGACAATCTTGTCGCGGCAAGGTCAAGAATTTGAAATCTCTGGTCCATTTAAATGAATATCGTATGTCATATGATTATTATTTTATTATTCGCCCAAAGACTTTATATTGGAGAGAAGTTTGAATACTTATGATGAACTAATGTGTATATATCAATTAACTTTACACAACTTACCTTACAAAATGAAATATATTCATTGAGTTGCCAATTTCCTACATTGTAGAGCTGCTCTGGACACACTTCACTTCTTTTGGAATTCGTAATTCGATTTCAATGAACGATTCAAACATGAGATATCAAGATTTTCCGATAAGTGAGTGAACCACATATCATTAACATGCGATTAATAAAAAAACAGTGATTATAAAGTGTGATAAATGAAAAAGATCAATTTTCCTGCAATTCATATAAACTTTGTTGATTTTAATTCATTCTCGACACTCGAGAGAAAATGAACAACATATTTTTACAATAAAAAAAAACTGATGTTCACCGGGACTTGAACCCAGGTTCCGCAGCGTCACAGTCACGCGCCTTGACCGCTCAGCTATCAATGCTCACTTGAGAACATTGAAATTATAGGGGTACTCCAAGAAGCTCAGATATTTAAACATATCTTCAAAACGGCTGCTCATCTTGACGGACAACTTGAGGGTTTATATCCCTTTGAGCGTGGGAAATGTATCTTTACCAAACAGCATAACAGTTCAGAATGAGAAGATAATGAAAATCTTCGAAATTATGAGGATTCATAAGAAATTCATCATGAATAAATTTTACGACCCCTACTGAAAGTTTCACATAGAACATGATAAATGTGTTCCTATATATATTTGTACAATTGATTATTTTCTTCGATATTTTGTTATCAGAATTTTTTTCCTTAGCGAATGTCTGAGTATTGTGGGTAGCTTGGAATTGTTATATGGAATAAAATCATAACAGTTCTAGAATTATATTCTGCTTTATTTCCAATGTACTTCAGTAGGAAATTGTTTTTTTCAAACTAAATTGTTGCGTAACTTCGAATTCATATATTGAAATCGAATAATACATCAAAGGAGAAGGCGAGAGATCTTTTGTACGCATGGAAAGAGCAAAACAGAAGTTGGAGAAGATAATCGAATTTACTTCATGATTGCTTTTTTCACAAACCTGTTATCAGTTTTGAGCTATAAATATTTCAATTGCTTGTGTGAACGAAGATTTTAAAATAATCGCCAAATGATAATTATCTACTTTTACCGACAGTACAATTCTAAATATCACAAATTAGTTCGTATCACTGCCACATGTGGCGTGCGTGTAGAATCGATCATAAACCCTCTGGTGGACACTTCAAAACTAAAATGTGATACATAGTACATATCATTGCCGCAAGTGGCACTAGTCAGAAAATGATACCATATCAATACCATTGCGTTAGCAATCTCTCCAACTCATCTCTGGTGAACATAATGAATGTAATCCTGCGCAGAAAACAAAATCTGGCTTCTGCGCAGTCTTGCGTTTTTTACGTTCACATTCACGTAGATTGTATGTCTAGACCTTTTTGTTGGTCACCGTCTGTTCAATGATGACGTAATGCCTGGGCATGGTGGCAACGTTTGAAATCCTGTCAATTTCATGATGATTTTGATTTGATCCGCCATATTCAGGCAACTTCGCGAGCAATTAATCCAACTTTGATTATCACAGAAATGGATTTGTCAACGTGATAATGGATGCTTCCGATATTCGTGCAAATTTTGCAAATTTTAATAAGAACAAAAAGGACAAAAGTATTGAAGATTGCAAAATTTGCGAAATTTGCACGAATATCGGAAGCATCCAATATTTACAACGTTTCTCAGAGACTTCTTGAATAGTCCCCGTTATGCGACCAACAATGAGTTCAATATGAATTCAATGAATTGAAAATGAAAACGTATTGATTGCCCGCAGAATTCATTATGAAGCCTTGACATGAGTTCTTTCTAAACATTAAGTTGTTCATCGAGAGTCCATTTTGGATTCATATTGAACTCATTATTAGTCGCGTAACGGGAGTTCTTCGCAGGGACTCTTGTGCTGTACGGGTAATCATCGATCGATTTCGCTCGAAATGATTTCTCTTCCGCATCGTTTGATACATTGAAGGAAAGAGTTGTCAAATTTACATCTCAAAGCTGTAGTTTCATACAAGCGATAAGCGACGAGCGATACCTTAGATGAAGGGAGAAGTCTCACATTACCTCTCTTTTTAGCTAATGTATCGCTACGAGCTAAACCTTGTTTAGCTTCGGATGGAATTACAACTTAACGAGTAATATCGTTTAAAATATATCGCCAGCTTGAGAATAAAGTTCGCGCTATCACAATTTTAGTTGATTTTATAACAGCGAATATAAGATATACACGGTGCTCTAGAAGCAGCGATAGGTATGACAAAAATGTGTCAACAAACGGGATGCGGGGTCATATTCGGCGTAATTTACAGATTGAAAATCCGTTTGGAATGAAATCCTAACTGTAGCCGTTCTCCAGATATCGATAAATACATTTTCGTTAATTTTATATTGGATCTGATAAGGCAAGAAACCCGTCTTTATCATATTATAGGGGTTCATTCCAGCTCAAAATGCCCGTGTGAACATGTTTTGGGGAACATTGAATATATAAATCACTGTAAATTATTATTTCGTTATCTTGTTTATATGCGATAGGTGAAAAAAGGGTGAATAGACAGTAGTCAGAAAAAAACGCAGATACTAGTGTGTATGCTATTCGTGCTGTATTTTCTTGAAGTACTCTGCCATTGAAAGATTCAATTTATCAGTTGATGAATAAATAAACAATATTCGAAATGATAAAACCCGAGCCGAAATACAAATACGGTTTTGGAACTCATTGTCAGATTCAGATTGAATTGCCTTCGTACTGGTTTAGTCCACTTTATGCAACTTCTATATGGACATTTGATGAATATAAATCTTTAAAACTATATTCAGACCACTTAACCCACAATAATTCAAAGCTTTGCTAGTCCAGGAAGTACAAAATAACTAATTAGTCATACTCATAATTACTTTTCGATAATAATGATTCCAAATACACTGGAGAAATGTGTAGTGCTGATAACAATGGTATAGAGATTAAAACCAGAAGTTGTGCTGTGATACCTACATTGTGACCTAAATTTCGGTTTGAAATCACCCACATAGCAAAGGAGGTTATGTCGTTCCAAAAGTGTTCTAAAAGATATCTTTGAGATGTCTTATGCAACATGAAAGGAACGATTTAAGAAAGATTTGTTCTTGAGAAAGGATCTTTCTGAAATCGTTCTTTTCATGTTGCATAAGACATCTCAAAGATATCTTTCAGAATGCTCTTGGAACGACATAACCTCTGTTGCTATGTGGGCAATAGTATTGTCATTTTAACCATAGATTTTTTGCATTGTAGTAAAAGAGCAACTCATTCCATGATAACAAAGATGAGCTCATTAGATCTAGTTCCTTTTGGTAAAATAATATCATTGTAATTTGGCATCTTTCGCAAGGGTCTCCTGTAATTCATTTTCTCATGCTCCAAATGTGTGATACGACACGTTGCGCATATGCTCAATGGAAACCTTGAATCCTGAAGACTAGAGGCAGGAGTGTGTAAAGTTTCAATAAGCTGCTCATGTTTTTCTGTTATAAGGAATTGTTCTGGCCTTTTTTCCCCGAACGAAATTTTCTTACCACAAGGTGCACCCACTTTTTTTCTATTGTCTTCATGTGAACATTTTAAATGAGTCATTGTAACTTCATTTGTTGAATGCGTTGAGCATATATTAACTACATGAATCCCTACACGAAAATAAGAGGAATCTAGTTTGTTGTCAAAATAAAACACACTATCAACCCGTTGTAGATATGCTTCAGTCATGTTTGTTATCATAAAATGAGTTGCTCTTTTACTACAATGCAAAAAATCTATGATTAGGATGACAATACGATTAATTTCAAACCGAAATTTAGGTCACAATGTATACATTGATACCTATAGGTATCACAGCACAACTTCTGGTTTTAATCTCTATACCATTGTTATCAGCACTACACATTTCTTCAGTGTGTTTGGAATCATGATTATCGAAAAGTAATTATGAGTATGACTAATTAGTTATTTTGTACTTCCTAGACTGGCAAAGCTTTGAATTATTGTGAGTTAAGTGGTCTGAATATAGTTTTGAAGATTCATATTTATCAAATGTCGATATAGAAGTTGCATAAAGTGGACTAAATCAGTACGAAGGCAATTCAATCTGAACCTGATAATGAGTTCCAAAACCGTATTTGTATTCCGACTCGGGTTTTATCATTTCGAATATTTTTTAATCATTCATCAACTGATAAATTGAATCTTTTAATGGCAGAGTACTTCAAGAAAATACAGCACGAATAGCATACATACTAGTATCTGCGTTTTTTTTTCTGACTACTGTCTATTCACCCTTTTTTTCACCTATCGCATATAAACAAGATAACGAAATAATAATTTACAGTGATTTATATATCCAATGTTCCCCAAAACATGTTCACGCGGGCATTTTGAGCTGGAATTAACCACTATAATATGATAAAGACGCGTTTCTTGCCTCATCAGATCCAATATAAAATTAACGAAAATGTATTTATCGATATCTCGAGAACGGCTACAGTTGGGATTTCATTCCAAACGGATTTTCAATCTGTAAATTACGCCGAATATGACCCCGCATCCCGTTTGTTGACACATTTTTGTCATACCTATCGCTGCTTCTAGAGCATCCGCACTTTCGCAGTCGCCACTTTCAATACTTTTGATGAGACTGTACCCTTTTGTAACCCTGTTAGATTTTTCATAATAACAGGGAAAAACTCATCGAAATGAAGTCATTCATATTGTTTCTTTGATGGACGTTATGGATTGAAACTAAGATCACAGATCGATGCCATTTTTGATGTAGATTGCAGTTGTTCATCATTGTTTATTTAACAATCATACGAGGATCTCGGTAGTCACCTTTCAGCGTGACATTTTCCAACTAAGAATTTTTGTTGATTTTGTATATTGCGCTTGATTTCTCGTGAATAGTACAGGGAACGAGAATATACAACATTCGAGAGGGAATGCGATCATTAACCATCGTTTATTCAATAACTATACCATGGAAGTCTCGATATTCACCCTTGAGCATGGAACTTTCCAGCGAGAATTTCTGTTCATTCCTTATATTTCGCTTGATTTCTCGCTAATAGTACGGGGAACAAGAATAGACAACATTTGAGAGATATTGCGATTGTTGACCATTGTTTATTAAACAATTGTACCATGGAAATCTCGGTATTCACCTTTGAGCGTAAAATCCTGCCACTAAGAATCTTTGTTGATCCTGTATATTACACTTGATTTCTTACTGATAGTACAGGGAATGAGAATAGACAAGATTTGACAAGGATCGCGATCGTTAACCAATGTTTATTCAATAAAGACCTGGTGGAGACGGAATATCCTAAGTGGCGGGTGCTTATAAACTTACGTAATAATTTTGTTAATTTTTCATAATGCACTCTAATTATTGTTGTAAGTGAGTAGAACGATAATATATAACATTTGGAAGGGATCGCGAATTCGCACACTCATGTGAAACTTTGTTGATTCAACAATCATACTGTGAAGAACAGAGTATTCCCATTTCAAACGCAGATCTGCCTAACTCAATATTTCTGTGAATTTCGAAATCGCGATTTTTTTCTCACCTGATATTGTAACGCACAAGAATACACTGTAAAAAATTTTTTTTTGCAGATTTACGGAAAAATTTTGAAGTCTCTTACACAAACATTTTCTTTGGTGGATTCCTCAACAAAATTTGAAGAAAATCAAACATTCTTGGTCATTCACCAAAGTTTTTGTAAACAAAAATGTTTGATTCCCTCCAAATTTTGTTGAGAAATCCACCAAAGAAAATGTTTGTATAAAAAACTTCCAAATTTTTTTTGTAAATCTACAAAGAAATTTTTTAGTGTATATACTAGGGTGGTCCTTATCTGTATAGAAAAAATTTTTTTCAACTTTTTTTGGGTGCTACCCCTTAGAATGTTTCTTCTCCATGAAAAAATGATGTGGGTGAAACCCGAGCTCTATGTGATAACTTTAACCCGTGCCACCGAGAGTTCAAAGTTACAGAAAGAAATTTATGCCATATATTTTATTGAAAATATAAACCGAACATTCTTATAGTTCCATAAACTGAATGGAAACATAAATTATATAATCAGGGGTTCAAATTATATATTCTAATGAGTAATCAAGTTCATATTGTAGAATACAGCGTTCGCTTCCTAGAATCAGGATATTGTTTTCTATAAGCGGAAACAACTTGTAAAACGAACTGCTTTTGATCTTCTTGTGTGGTCAGTTTGGTATTATATTCTTCGATTAGTTTCACTCCTCTCTCTGCTGTATCATTCGTCACCTTAATAGCTTGAATGATTTTTTTTCCTTCCTGATAACTTTGGATATTATCCCATTTTGACGGTTCTTCATTCAGGAAAGACGTGTCTATTTCAAAACGGGAAAAAAATGTTCTGGTCTCTGAGCATATGAATTGTTCCAAGTTTCCTTTGACAATATCTCCAAGTTCTGATTGACCCAAAGAAATTTTTCTGCTTGGAACATAGTCCTCTTCATGTGAAGTACTGTTATTTTGAATTTGCTCACACATCTTCTGTTTTACTTCTAGAGGAACGTCGTCATCAAAGAAAGAAAATCCTTAGCCTCTGGACTGAGATACCATAAATGACGTATAAATTTCTGCAAAGCAGCCTTCGATGTATTTTGATCAATATTTCGGTAGGCATATAGATCTTTCAACAAGTTGAAATCTGTCCACGGGGCTTTTGTTGAGAGTGGAGCCAAAAACCAGCATTTCACATAAATTTTCACAATAAAAATGCATACTTGAAGCAGACATCTTTCGATTTGAGCTGTCAATTCAAATTCCTTTCTAAATAAATAAATTTTCAGGGAGTAAATTACTTTCGCCATCCAACGGGCATGGTGCATTGCACCTGGATAACGGAAGAATATATTCTGTGTTGGAGACTCCCCTAAGAAAAGCAAGCATAAATCTACAATTTCTTTATAATCATCCCGTGAATGATTCTCCAATGTTTTTAAGTACTGAATTATTTCGGTTTTGTCATCTTGAAAAATTTCAGCCACTTCTTCTTCTATGATCCCAGGAAGAAATTTTTGTTTATCGATCGTTGGCCAAGAGCTTTGAAATCTCTTGAACAACGGAACAATAGGGCCCGATGTCCCTGAAATATTTTCTTCAAACACAGCTCTAATCATAATCTCAAAAATATGATGTCTGCATGGAAGATATAACAAACTCCTCTCCAAAAGTTTTTCAAGGAGGACACAAGCACCATTATATGGACCAGTGTTGGTCGCAGTGGTATCGAAACAACATGCCTTTACGGTGTCTGCTAAATTCCAATCACATAAGACATGAAAGACGGCTTCAGCTTGGGCTTTTCCAGTACCGTTTTTCAGAGCTGGCACTTGGAGAATTTGTTCCGTTCCACCGTTGGTGAGGATGATAGGAAGCCGATCAACGGTTTCTTTCCCCGTTAGTGCAGGTAAAAGCTTACCATCCCAATGAATTACTGCTGCATTGAGTTTAACATTTTTAAATTGTTCTTGAATTTCATTAGCTTTGTTCTCCCTCAGATTTTGACGAGATCGTCGAATTTATGACCTGTTGATCGCTAAAGTCTTCAAGTCGTGTCCTAAGCTATCCACTATGGCAGAAATAATATGGACGGCATCTCTATCACTTATTTTGCATTTATCAAGAGCGAATGCTACACGTTCAGTCACTATCGAATGTCGACCACGAAAACTAGGCTCAATGAGATCCAGCTTCGCTATACTTTCTTCTCTTGAAATTGCATCAGGAAAGGCAAATGTATTATCTCCAACAAGATCTCGTTCTGCTTCAAAACTCTCCACTTCATCTTCAATGTCGTCCGAGCTGGATTCTAACTCTACTTTCTCATCTAAAGATGATCAAAAACAAAAGAAAATTGAACAACAGTCTGAAGTCTATGAATTTTTTGAAATCCAATTAGATAATAATTAGTATCTTAAAGCATAAAATAAAAACTGTCACTAACACATTTCTTCTAATTCCTGAATCTTCCTCTTCTTAAAAGTTTCTGCTCTTTCAATTCGTTCAAGTGATCTTTTCTGCTGAACACCATTGTTTCTCTTATTGCAAGCCACGCAGCACCTGAATTGCAAGTTTAACTTCTCGTAGATTGAAAAATAATACCTTGAATACTTGCCTTTTTGAAGGCAATTTGTTACCAATAATTTGAGATGAAAAACTCCCTATCAAAAAAACATTCCAATCTTTACGCAATTTTATTTTCGAGGATGAAGCCATTTTGCGATTTGACACATGCCACAAATAAAATAAAAAATGAAAAGAACCACGAGGAACAAAACACTGATAAGACAAGAGAGGAATATAGAACGGCGTGAATTCATGAATCATCTCAAAAGAAATCAATGAATCGAAACCTGCTGTTTATCATTACAATCGTTTTTAAGTATATCCTAAGTCCCTAAAACTCTTAACTTTCTATTCTCACTTTTCTCGAAAATTACTGAATACAATCGAGAATAAGTGGTTAATACAGCTTCCAGTTTGTTCAAGAGTGAGTGAACAAAATAAAGAAAAAACCTTGGTACATATGCATCTCCTTCGTATTAAAAGGGATGTATTAACCTTTTTCAATTTTATTCTCTCATTTTCAAGAAAATTGGGGGAAGCAATTCAATACTTTTGAAACTTCTGAATGTTAATCTGTGTAATTATGTACAATCGAGATGAATATGCTGATAGATATAACATTTTTAATACTGCCTTATACTTATTCAAATACATCAGGCGGTTTCTGAACTTCAGGTCCTCGGTGGCACGGGTTAATGTTATCACAGGAAACTGAGGTTCAACACAAGTTATTTTTCCATCTCAGAGAACCATTTCATGGGGTAGCATGCAAAATTCCCCAACCTTCAAAAATAAGGACCACCCTAGTATATACACTGTGAAAACAATTTGTTGAATTCCAAACAAAAATGCTAGGAAATTTCCAAACTTGGTTTGAAAAAATAATTTCCGAACCTTTTTTGTAAATTGCCGAACAAAAGTTTGTGAATTCTCAAAAATCTTCGTGAAATCACAAAATTTTTTGAATGTTAACAAACTTTTGTTTGGTAATTTACAAAAAAAGTTTGTGTAAAAAACTGCCAAACTTCTTCGGCAGTTTAGGAAGTATATTTTTTACAGTGTATATCACGTTGAAGTGGGATTGCCAATGTTAAACTTTGTTTACTTAAGAACTAGACAGCGAGGAACAGGGTATTTACTTTCCATAGTAGATTTTTCTGTTTCAATATTTTTGTAAATTCTTCATATTCCGATTAATATATGGGGTTAGCAGCACGATGAACACAAATATGAGACAATTCAGAGGGATAGCGATTTTCATACTCTATTTAACAATGACACAGCGAGGAACAGGGTATCTACTTTCGATCGCAAATTTATCTAACTATTTCAAAACTTCACAAAAATATTGAGTGAGAAAAATGTATAACAATCGCTATCCCTCTGAAATGTGTCATATTTTTGTTCTCCATACTACTAACATTATATCCATGGCAACACGGAAAGAACTCTGAAGCTACCGTAGTATGTGAGCCTGTCGCACTATAGTAGCTCGGCTGCCCACATACGAGCGTAGTGCCGCTGTGTACCAAAGTTGATTCGACAGTCAACCAATGTGGTATGACGAAGCGCTGAACTGAATTCGCTCCCGTGTAATACCACGATGGTATGGCTCAGGGGCAAACCATCGTGGTATTACACGGGAGCGAATTCAGTTCAGCGCTTCGTCATACCACATTGGTTGACTGTCGAATCAACTTTGGTACACAGCGGCACTACGCTCGTATGTGGGCAGCCAAGCTACTATAGTGCGACGGGCGCACATACTACGGTAGCTTCAGAGTTCTTTCCGTGAATATAGAAAATTCACAAAACTATTGAGTTAGAAAAATCTGCAATTGAAAAGAGGAACCCTATTCACCGTGTGAACATTGATGGTCCCATATAAGTTTTATCCAAATCGGATGAAAACTGTGGTGAATTTTTCTTTGGAATCTGCATTTTTTTTTAAAGCATGCCTTCCCCATGTCCATATTATCCGAATGTCTTGGAACTCTGAGTATATTCGATTTACGAGATGTTAGTTATATGATATAAATTTCAGGCAGATTGGAATTGGGGGGAGGAAAAAAAAAGAAATCAGGTTTCTTTTTGTCTGTCTGTTTGTCTGTGTGTATGCAACAAATTTGCGAACGTGTATATCTTCCGTTCGTATTATTCGATCGTAATGAAATTTCCACCAGAGTCATGTGCACTGTTGATAGTGGTTCCATATAAGTTTCAACCTCATCGTTACAGAAGAACGGGAGGGGTGAGGAGAAATTTTTCGAAAAATCGTGATTTTGCGAACGCGCGCATCTCTGCTTCCTATTATTTGATTGCAATGAAACTTATACCGCGTTATAGTTATGATTCGATAGTGGTCCCATATGATTTTCATCCCAATCGATTGAAAACTGTGGAAAATTTTTTTTCGCGATCTACATTTTTTGGCAATATTTTGAAAGCATGCCTTCCCTATGTCCGTATCATCCAAATGTTATGGAATTTGGAGCATATTGAATTCACGAGGTGTTAGTTGTACGGTGTAAATTTCAAGCGAATCGGAAATCAGGGAAGAAAATGGTAAGCACTAAGCTTCGAAATGAAATTTGAAAATCTCGTACATACTGATATTTTTTCTTCGGGATCGGCCATCGAATTTTTTCTTCGGGATCGGCCATCGGATTCTTTTCTAATTCACTAAAGGCAGTCGAGGAAGCTATGTGCCTATCTATTGGCAGGGTTTTTCAATTTTCTATAAGTGAGAGAATAAGAATTTTTAGAAATGTTATCCCAGTAGAAATTTGACCGGAATTTCCCTATCAAGAACATGACTCTGGTAAGGACTCTGGTATGATAGGAAAGTCGTAAGTACAGAAAACCTCTAGATCCTGGCATGGCATCCTATTCAAGACCTTACAACAATGTAACGCAAGGTGTTTGTAAGGTTTCAGTCTGGATTTTCCCTCACAATAATTTTGATATGGTATTCTTGTCGAAATTTTATCATCATTGTCTTGACTAATTCATTCTGAATCGAGTGATAACTGGTCAGGACCTAATAAGAATTCTACTCAGACAATCGTTCTTTGCAGATATGAATTATTCACCCTTAACATAAAAAGCTGCTATATCCCTTGACAGCTGTATGTTTGGCTTATGCATATAGAAGTTTTTCATGTGATTATAATTAAATTTAGTATAGCAAGAATGGTTTACAAATACTGAATGTTGCTAACACCGGCTCATGTGTGTATAGACCAATGGCCCATTCATGGACCGAGCCTGGCACAAGAGCTCCGGAGACTTGTCTCGAACAATTCACCAAACTTGGCCCAGGCTTGGGAATGATAAGATCAGGACAAGCTCGGACCAATGGTATTTTCATGCCTGGTCCAATTGATTCACCAAGCATTAACCAATGCTTATTTCATCACAGATATTGATGAAAAAAGTTTGACAGAAATTGATCCATATTCCAGCTTGACTTTCTCTCTCAGAATACTATACATGAATCATAATCAAATGATGGAACAAATGTGCCAAGACTGAGACAGGCTTATTGAATTTTTTCCAGTATTGTCAATACCTACATAGGAAAGACATCTTGAAATCCTGTGAAGAGTTCTTCGAAATCAGTTGATTTCCGTGTATGATCAGATTTAAAAGTAGCCTATTACCATTGAGTCAAGTTTTATCCTTATTCAGATCAACTACATCCATCTTAGTGTGTCAAACGAAGGTGTGGGGCTAATCACGGGGAGAAGATTGGACCATTCTTGGCCCGATGGTTATGCACGAATATTTAACCATTGTGAACTCGTAATTTGGTCTGTAATTAAAAACATTGTGCCACTCATGTGGATAACATCGGCTCAATTATTCTTAACGACCGCTTGTTTTTTACGCTTGTGCCAAGCTTGTACCAAGTGCAATGGCCATTCCGAAGATATGAACAAATGTACCATGACTGACTGTCCATTGGAAATAGTGGGACAATCAATATTGGTCCAATTATTCTTAACGGAGGTTTGTTCCTGACACATGTGCCAATCCTGGGACAAGCTTGAGTTTTTCTAGTCTTGTCAATACTTGCATGGAGTCTTGTGATATAAACAGGAGAGTAGTCCAGTACAAGAGAGACATATATTTCTAGACTTCTCAACTCAGATCCTCATTGAGAAATGTTCGGTTTTCCAGATCAGAATCTTATCCCTCCCCTGAGATACATTTTTGTTCAGGCCTTATCAGATACTCAAGTCATGTTCTGAAGAGGAATCAGGCATGCCTCACCTGGACCTGATATTTTCCATATTGAGATGTCTACTAGGGTATCTGTGTAATCATAACAGTGGAATTTTCTTTGTTGAAATTTTTATCTGAATTTTATTCAAATATTTTCACACAAAATATGTCTTTGAATACAGACAGAGATGCAGTTATCATGCTGTTGTCAAGATATTTAGAATGATATTTATAATTGAATTTTTTCTTCTAGGCGGGGGAAGTTGTGAAGGATTTTGTAGAAAGAAGACACGAGCATTACGTTTCTACTGGCGTCCAATTGCATCCGTATATTTTATTTGTTGGCGATGTGGAAAATCCTACAACTTATTACACAGTAATTGGTGATTTCTATGTTGAACGGGAATCGGTCATCGAAGCATTGGATTTTGCTTATAAAAGTTTCTTTGCTTTCAATTTTACATTTCCTAAGCAGTCAAAATTCGTATGGGTTTTTTGCCAAAAAGTTTTCTACCGTATGTCGGTTCAAGGGGAAAGACTGAATGCAACCCTGAATAAAGCTTTGTCCTTTATAGAACAAGATTTAGGTGTAAAGCTCGATTGAACACTCATTATCTGGAATAAAAAAATTATGGAACCTCAAATGTTTTCGAAGTTTATGGAAGCTAATGCATCCCAATTAATAACCGAATTATATAATTATCCTGATTTACCACGCTGTCGAGTCTTCGAATTAATAAATCTTTTCAACAATTTTTTACAAAGTACAGAAATTGCAACACTTATCAATCAAATGCTTGGTAGAATGGAAAAATTGGGTGAGAGTAAAACCAATATTGGTGCATACAAACTGATGTTCAATACTTTACAACATCCTTTAGAAAATTCCAAGGATGAGTATTCGTGTTTTGAATATTTGAAAAAAACTGGAAATTACATCCCTCCAGAGGAAATCAAAATCGACAAGGGAGACGTTTCTGATAAGAATGAAACAATTAGTGTGCAGTCTTTCCCTATGCGAGATATTTTAACAAAATTTTTCGAACTCCCAGGATATTATGAGTGCACGAAAGATTATATACATACGTTGGAAAACGAAAGTGAATCTTTAATATCAAATATTGTTCAAGGAGAATATTGGAGATCCAAAAAACAATCATTTGGAAAGACAGAAGTGTTTCCTATTCTATTGTATCAAGACGATTTTGAGACTAATAATCCCTTGCGAAGTCACAAAGGAGTAGGAAAAGTTGGAGCCGTGTACATAACATTACCTTGTCTGCCTCCAAATGTTGTATCCAAAACAGAAAACATTTTTCCCATAACTTTGTACAAATCTTCACACCAAAATCATGTTTCTCTAAGGGAATTATTTCAAAGAGCTGTTCTCGAATTATTCCATCTCGAAAACGAAGGAATCTGTATTACAATTTCATCTGCTCCAATTCGCATTCATTTTTCTTTAGCAGGGGTAATCGGCGACAACCTGGCAATTCATTCAATGCTAGGATTCATGAAAAATTTCAATTCCAACTTTCCCTGCAGATTTTGTTCCATAAACAAAAATGAAATCAGTTCAACATTCAAAGAAGCGGCATGTAAATTACGAACTACAGAAAACTATATACAAGATATTATCAAAAATGAGCCTAGTGAGACTGGTGTGAGCAATTTATCAGTTTTATTTGATTTACCATCTGTACCCCCTATCGAAATAATGACTGTTGATATAATGCATGATCTTCTCGAAGGCATTTGGGAGTATGACATTGGTTTCATATTACATCATTTTATCATCAAAGCGAAGTTATTTTCCATCGAGGATATGAATACACGAATAGAAAAGTTTGATTTCGGGAAAGACGAAAAACGTAATAAACCACGACCGCTTACTCTGGACCAAGTAAAATCTGCATCCATAAAAATGTCTGCAAGTGAAGCTTTATGTTTTATGCAAAACATTGGAATCTTGATTGGAGATTTGGTCCCAGAAGGTCTTGATCATTGGAGATTGGTTATTGATATCAAACAAATTTTATAAATTGTTTCTTCGCCCGTAATTCATGTCGACTCATCTGATTTCTTAGCCAATTTGATTGAAGAGTATTTGAATCTTCTGAATACATTGAATCCAGGGTGTTTAAACCCCAAACACCACAATTTAGTTCATTACCCCCGAATTATGAAAAGGATTGGACCATTGTCGAATGTATCTGCGATGAGATGTGAAAGCAAGAATCGCGATTTAAAAGTCACTTCTCACGTTTCCCTGAACCAAACAAATGTTTGCAAAACCCTTGCGATCAAGACTCAATTGCGTTTCTGCTCTCGATTGCAAAAACAAATTCCAATAAGAATGAATGATTATGATGAAGGACCTATCAAAATTTTCACATTATACGAACTTTCAATGGCTGATGCTTTCTTTTTGTTACTACCTCTTCAGCTATCAGACAAAGTTTCGGTATTGGAATTTATATCATTTAAAAACCACCTAATAGACGGAACGAGCATACTCATGATTCCAGGAGAAACAGAGCACACTTTTTTCCAAGTGCATCTTATTCTGCAAGATCTGTCACGCAATCTTTTTATCACAACAAAAAATGTTACTGATTATACGCTTTATGATGAACATTATCAAGCGTATAGGATTAACGACATCGCATTCACATTGTCATGGAATTGGCGTTGCATAGATGCCCATGAACTTCAATGCTGTTTTGTATCGCGCATTGCTCGTAATTTTTGCGGCAAATATTCCGTTCCAAAACGTTGGATATGATTGAATTGGTCATTTTCCAAGTCGGTTTTAGATATGCAATATACAGAAATACCTATTTTTCAACATTGACTTTCTACACTTATGTAATTCTATTCATAGTTCGGAATAATTTCATAAATTGGTGATGGAAGCAAATTACACTTTCTTTCTACTGAAATAACAACAATTTTTCATTTTATATTCCGATATGTACGAATAAGAATACAGTTTCTATTATTTATAGCATGTGAGAACAGATTTTTTTTATTTCTTAAATTCTTGATTGAACATGCAGGAATGTTAAGTTGAAGGAACTGTTATACCAACATTGATTTGAATACATACTGGTGCATAAGCTTTTCTTTGTTGACTGTAGCTCTATTGTCGGCCTTATTTCATTAATTGAAGAATATAATATGTAATAAAATTGAGTACAAGTCTGAGTAAACAATTCGAACGTACCTATTTATGTCTTATTATTTTTTGATTTATTTTTTTTACACACTGTGATAATTTTTGATTGGAATAAATAATGTGCTAACGATTGGGTTATCTAGTGATACATTCCCTCGATTTCAGGTGAGTAAATTTTCCTCCTCAATTTATCGTATATTCTTATTCGAAATAATTTCATTTGTAATTGATCTTCATAAATGTCGAATGATTTCATCAATAATTTTTTGTATATTTTCTGATTAGTTTTATTTGTACGGTACATAACATCGTTGTTTTCACTCAAATTATCATTTTTGAATTTCTTAAAAATTATACAAAATAATAATTATGTGAAATTATGATTGAATTATACAGGTATCCTATACACTGTTAGAAACTTCTGATTGAATTTTCAATTACAAGTAATGGAAGCAATTTCCACTCACGTAAATGGAAAATAATGTACAGTAGTATTGAAAATCCAATAACCAGTTCTTTAAATTTCATGCACATGTTCATGATTGTTGAAAAAAAAAATCATCTTCACGAGATTTGAACGCGGCCGGTCGAAACCGGACGCCAACGCTTCATCACTCAACCCTGGTTAGAAGGTTGAAACCGATAAAAACCGATTCAAAATTAATCGGAATGAATAGGGTCAATCGGAGAGGCTCAACTACCGATTCAAGATGAATAGGAATTAATTGGAACGTGGTATATATAGGATTGAATCGAGGATTTACCGATAGAAAAATATTTGTTTTATTGGAATTAATATGACTTTCAGTGATCAATCGGTTTGTATGAGAGATATCTGATTGAGAATATGAAAATTTCTCCATTTCATGGGGCAAATGGTTTTTATCGGAAATTTCCATGACCTAAAGCTATTGGAATCGATCGTAAATGTTACGTAATGGGAAATTTGATCGGTTTTTATGAAGAATGTCCAATTCGATTAGAGTTCGTACAGATTTGATCGGTCTGTAGGTTTTAATCGGATTATTCCACTATCCAAATTCATGGGGAATAATAGGACCGTTTACGGATCTGAAAATTGAATAGGATTGAATGAGAAATATCCAATTCGAATTCAGAATTCCTTTCAGCGGATTAAATTATCGGTTTTTATCAGAATTTTCGGTGATTTCGGTCTATCGGAACCAATGGGAAAATTGTACAAAATTCAAGACTTACTGGGTTTCTATCCAGAATATCCAATTGGATTTGAGTTTGTTCATTCTATTGGTCAATAGGTTTCAATTGGATTATTCGATCACCCCACACTGAAAAAAAGGTGGGTACAGACAACGGTGATATAGTTGATTCAACAGTAGAATAAGATTGGATATATCCAACTGAATCTGACTGTTGACTCAACTACATGCAGTTGAATCAACCATCATGGTGTCAAGTCAACGACTATACTGTCAATCTGATCATATATTCGTTGACTTGACTATGATATTCAGCTACCCTAACAACAAAGTATAATTGATTTTCGATGAAATTTTTTTTTCAGTGCAATTCATGGGGAAAAAAAGGAATATTTACGGGATTGAATATTCAATAGCATTGAATGAGAAATGTCCAATTCAATTTTAGACTTCATTACACCGCATTAGCCCTGGTTAAAAAATCCGATAAAATCCGATAGAAACCGATTCAGAATTAATCGGACTGCATAGGATCAATCGGAACAGTTCAATCCCCGATTCGAAATCAATAAGAGTTTATCGGAATCTCTTTTCTATAGGTTTCAATCGGGGATTCACCAATCAAAAAATCTGCATTTTATGGGAATCAATCAAACTTCACATAATCTATTGGTCTGTATAAGAGATATCTGATTGGATGATTGAAATTTTTTCCATTCCATCAGGCAAACGGTTTTTATCGGAAGTTTCCACAATTTCAATCTATTGGAACTAATGGGAAAATTTGTGAAATTGAATGACGAATGGGTTTCTTATGGGAGATTTCTGACTGCATTTAAGGATGTATCGATTTCATTGATCAATGGGTTTTAATTGGATTATTCCAACATTCAAATTTATTGAAAATAATAGGCAAGTTTACAGATTCTAAAGTCCTATAGGTATGTACCGGCAATAACCGATTCAGTTCTGAAATTTCTTTCATTGCATCAAATCATTGGTTTTTATCGGAATCTCTGGTGACCTCGATGTATTGGAACTAATGGGAAAGTTGCTGGAATAGGGAACTATAATCATAGAATACCAAGAGAATCCAATTAGAAAATATTTCATTGGTATCAATCGGAATTTTTATCAGTGATGGAATATCCATTGGATCCCACTGAAAAATATGTTACTGGTACCAATTATAATTGTAATGATTCATAAAATGCCGATTGAATCAAATTAAAAAATATTG
The DNA here is from genome assembly GCA_018340375.1 of Gonatopus flavifemur. NCBI lineage: Eukaryota > Metazoa > Arthropoda > Insecta > Hymenoptera > Dryinidae > Gonatopus > Gonatopus flavifemur. The sequence goes on from JAFFJZ010000100.1 coordinate 280,579, forward strand.
TGTTCGTACGAATTGGAATTTTTATTATTGATAAAATACCTATTGGATGCCATTGAAAAATATTTGACTGGTATCAATTAGAATCTTCACGATTAATAACATACCGATTGAATCCAATTGGAAAATATTGTATTGGCATCAATCAGAATTTTCATTGGTCATAAAATACCAAGTGAATGCAATTACACAATATTTCATTGATATCAATCGGAATAATTATTATTGATGAAATATCAATTGGATCCCATTGAAAAATATTTGACTGGTATCAATTGAAATTTTCATGATTGAGGAAATACCGATTCTATCCAATTGAAAAATATTTTATTGGTATCCATCGGAATTTTTTATCAATCATAAAATACCCATTGAATCTAATGAGAAAATATTTTCTTGGTATCAATTGGAATTTTTATGATTAATGACATACCCATTGAATTCTATAGAAAAATATTTCACTGATATCAATTAGAATTTTAATGATCAATAAAATACCTATTTAATCAAATGAAAAATATTTTCTTGGTATCAATAGGAATTCTTATTATTGATAAAATACCTATTGGATGCCATTGAGAAATATTTGACTGATATCAATTAGAATCTTCATAATTGATAACATACCGATTCAATCCAATTGAAAAATATTGTATTGGCGTCAATCGGAATTTTCATTGATCATAAAATACCAAGTGAATCCAATTACACAATATTTCATTGATATCAATCGGAATTCTTATTATTGATAAAATACCTATTGGATCCCATTGGAAAATATTTGACTCGTATCAATTAGAATTTTCATAATTGATAAGATACCGATTGAATCCAATTGAAAAATATTGTATTGATATCAATCGGAATTTTTCATCCATCATAAAATACCGATTGAATCCAATTGGAAAATATTCTCTTGGTCTTCATTGGGATTTTTATTATTAATGAACTCCCATGCTCTCATTAAGACCGATACAATCCCTCATATGTCCAATGGACTATTACCAATTGAATCTTATTACTATAGGACACCCATCCCTGACATAAGACAGTCATTTAGTTCACATTGATAGGAAGCGAACCACGGCATCGAGCGAGCGGGTGTTCCAGATCGATCTTCTAGGTTAAGCAACGACAACTGCGGTACAAGGTGGATGGGTGATCACCATGTTAATAACACATAAATGATCGTTTGAATTTATTTCAGCAATAATTTGCCATATGTAATGATTGAATAAATGATATATGTGTTTGTTTAATTGATATAAAATGCGCGTATATAATGTATATAAACCGTTCGTTGGTTGGGTTAACAACCAATAAAATTCAATAAGAAAATCGCGATGCAGGAATCAATTCATTCCGATAAGTTTTTTTTATCGGATTTAATCGGATTTTTTCACCAGGGAAAATGCCGATTAAATCCAGTGAAAAATTATTTTATTGGTATCAATGGGAAATTTCCGATGCAGAAACTCAATCCATTCCGATGAAATGTTTTTTTATCGGATTCAATCGGATTTTTTAACCAGGGGGAAGACCGATTGAATCCAATTAGAAATTATCTTATTGGTATCAATAGGAAATTTCCGATGCAGAAACTCAATTCATTCCGATAAAATTTTTTTTTATCGGATTCAATCGGATTGTTTAACCAGGGAAGCCACCGCCACTTATATGGTTGGAAGAATTTTTTTGAGTATATAACCTTGCGTTCATTCTTCAAATTGGTGAATCAAGATGTACTTGTGATGTAGAAACACTGAACAAATCGTGTGATCTAACTGGTACATAGTTGAAGTGGATACGTGGATGACTTCGTCAAAGCGTTAGTATACGGGGTGACCCAACTGAGAAAAATTGTATTTCAAGGGCGTATTCTGCAGCCATAATGCAAGAATTTCCCGTTTTCTGAAGATTAGTTTTTGAGATATGATCATTTTTAGATTTTTCTTCAAATCCAAACCAACTTGGATCACTTTTGTTATCTTCAGTTGTATACCATTACAGTCATGATTTGATTATAATTATAATGATATTATTATGTTATTATAATGGATTGAATTTCTCTAAGTTTTTTCAATCACCTGTACATTAATTTCAATTTTCATGCACAATAACTTGAAAATTCAATAACATGTATTTGAATTCCTTTTTCAGTTCACAAAAATTGAATTTTCATTCACATATATACATGAAAAGTACATGAAATTTTCAACAGTGTAGAAAAATGGAACCAAGGAAAATATAATACGCAAAAAAAGCGACTACTGCGTTCGCAGAGTAACTGCAGCCTCGGGCTGAGCAATCACTACTCTGCGGAAAGTAACCAGTGCTCCGTAAAGAGTAATGAACGCTTTGTTTCCCATTACTCTGCCGCGCAGCGATGATTGCTATGCCGAAAGGATACGCTCGTGTCTGCGAAGTAATGTTTACTCTGCTGAGAGGAATGGGTGCTATGCGAGACAAACTTTCCACGCGAACATGTGTCGCTGCTCTGCTGCAAAGTAACCATTACCCTGCTTTTTTCTCCGTGTAGGAAAGCGATAGCAATTTTGTAAGAAGATGATGGTCTGAATTTTAATATGTGTGATCAGGATATGTTTTGGTTTTTTTAGTTTCCGAAGAGTCATTTCAAAAATTTGTGAATTCTTCGGGAGTGATTTGAAAACTCTTGATATCGTTCAGGTATCTACTGCCGGATCTGGAAAAGGCAAAACAAATTGCCAACATATTGGAAGTTCTTTTTAGTGCATTCCAATTTTCTTCAAATCAGTATTAGAGCATCGTAATTTTTAGTTCAAGAGTTATCTGGAAATTAGAATGAAATTGAGAAAATCATTTGCGCTTATGTTGTGCAAAAACAATGAATGTAATGATTGAAGTCGACTTCATACAAACCGTAGTATTCAAAGTCTCCTCTTCGAATTTACAAAAAAGCCAGACCCTTTAATAACTTCCGATGGCTTTGAACAAGGCTAAGGAGTAGAAATTCACCACGGGAAAGATTTCAACCATGTAATCTACAGGAAAATAGTTGTGCATGCAACGTAAACAAAAACCGGGAATGAAATAACAAAATAAAACACTTCAGTCGAATAACTGTGATATACCAAATGTCACATACATTTTTGAACCGCCTTCAGTTACATCAGTATTTCAATATTCTTACGCTGAGCGCATCAATCGTTTTTTCCTATAAAGACCTCACATATATTCATGACCTCACTCATATTTGTATCTTTTACACAGAAAAAAGAATACTTGCAGCAGCTACTCGTGGAGTCGATTTTCGACCATCTACGAAAAATAGATACGGCGACTACTTAATAGATGAGACAAATACTTCATTAGGTGAGTGAAATAATACGATGGTCGCGTCAAATAACTTGTTGTTTGTCTAAACTACTAAGTAGTTGCCGTAACTATTTTTCGTAGATGGTCAAAAATCGACTACGCGAGTAGCTGCTGCAAGTATGTTCTTTTTTCCGTGTACTCTATTCATTGACCTTGTTATATTAAAGAGAGTTCTATAACATCAAAATTCAACAATCAAAGTGTTGTTCAGCGTATAATCAAAATATGTACATATGATGTAAAAAGCAATATAACATATGTAAATGTAAGATTCCATGTGGAAATGGAAACATGGGCCGCTACTGGCTCAGTACTGCTGCCAGAGTTGCCAGCACTGGAAAATCCAAACTCACCACTACAGGGTCAGTTGAATCAATGATACTGATTGATTACTAGCTAGTCGAAATGATAACATCATGTAACGTACGGATCAGTATGACATTTACAACCGTGTCGGTACTGGCATTCTAAGTGAACTTGCGGCGATAGCACTTTGGCACTTCACAGAGACCAGTTGTTTTGTCAATACTGGAACAGGAGCGAAAAAATGATGTTTTGTATCAGGCGCAGTACTGGCATTTCAACCTTGCCAGTACTCACACTGTACCATTGGGCAAAGAAAAGTTTGTTGAAAAGGTTGAAGAATTCCAACAAAATTGTGTAGTCCGGGAGTTTACGAGCACTTGTTGGACGAATCTTAATGCAATCGATAATAAATTTATGAAAATGATGCAATTCAATCGGATTATCCGGATTTTTCGATTATCCGGATATCCATGAAATCCGGATAACCGGATCATTCATTCGATTCTACGAATATTCGAGTATTCGGATATCCGGATATTCGAAAATTTCGGATAAAAATCCCACCCCTAATAAATTCTCATTGTAGATTTTGAATGCTATCATTGTCCCCAAAAATTCCGATTTATGTTCCATCATCCAATCATCAGCCATTTTTTCTTGTTCCTGATCAAGTTGTACGCTGTAAAAAATGATTGTGGAATTTTCCCCCAAAAAATGGTGGCAGCAAAGTTTCTCCACAGATGAGGAATTTTTCACCATAATTTGGTGGATTTTCCCTCCATTTTTAGAGGATTCAAGAAAAGAATAATTCCCCAAAGTGATGAAAAGATTCCTCATTTTTTATGGAAAAACAATTCCCCCACGATGAGGGGACGAAATCTACCAACAGTGTGAAGGAAAACTCCGCACATTTTTACAGTGTTCGTTCTTGACAAAGGGATTCATCAAATATGCAAGGTACAAAAACGGTTCTAAGGCTTCATCTCTTCGTTTTCGTATAGCTGTTGTATATTCTACTAAATTCTCACTAGACAGCAATTCAGACCATACTTCAACAGATAGATTAGCTGATTCATGTTGCAATTTATCTGAAGCTTTAGCAACTTCTTTCAATTGTTTGAGGTGATTGATAGCTTCTGTATATATGCCAACGTTGTTTAATATTCGAGTTATTTTAGGATCTGCATTTTTATATTCCTTTTGAATTTCAGAGTATAGGTGGAAATTTTTAATTAACGTTTCGAGACAATCATTCTGAGAGTTCTATCTTGTGTCATTTGGCAACTGCGGCATCAAGCCTCCTTCTTGCTTGAGCAATCCCTATGAAAATAGAACGAAGTGTAATTCCAAATCTTCTTAAAAAAATATTAGTTGCAATTAATTCGAAACTTTTGACCAGTTGGAAGAAATAGATCGTATTTCATGAACGCATATATGACACTTTTGGATAAATTTGTTTTTATTTCCATCAAAATTGCCACCAATTCATTGATATGAGTAGTGTATCAGATTTTGTAACGCGATTGACTTATAATAATGTAACTTGTCATTCCCATAACATATAATGATTGATTCCAACAATAGATCCCATTCTCTAAATCGGAATCAGTAGAAAATTCGTCAGTGCTCAATCTTCCATCAGTGCAAGTCACTGGTACGATCAATGCATACACACTGACGAAATCAGTGAAATTTCACTGATAGAGTTCCAATGAATTAGTACTGTTCAATGATTCAGATTCATAAAGTAGAATTCATATTCTCCAATTTTTTAACTGTTTCCTCTATACATTATTTGTATCTTACGTACTGTATGTATTATTATGTTATAATTTTATGTTTGTAAATATACAAATTTCATGAGATTTTATTCTATATGTGTTCATGAAATGTTATCATCAATTTTTTTTTTCGGAATTCATCAGAAGAGTTTCAATAATATACGTGAACGGATGTTTATATTCCATATACACGTCCTCATATTCCATGTTGCTGAAATTCGAATCATTTATTGAAACGAATTAACAATCGAATAACGAGATACTCAGATCCAACCTCAGTTCAAGACCCAAAATCTCGCAGCACATTCTTTAAACAATGTTTTCACTTTCAACAAGTGAATATGAGGTGATAAATAACGATAGTTTATCATATTCAATTAAAAATAACAATAAAAAATTGAAAACATCTAAAAAATCTGAAAAAATCCGAAAAAACCCAAGTGGGTCGGGTTTTAAAAAAAAAATCCGGGTTTCTTCCAACCCTGCTGCAAGTAGTACACTTGGAGAAATTCTTCATTAAAAATTACTGGTTTTCCCATCAGACGGGGGATATACTTGACATACAGTTTGATATACTTGGCATGAGATCAGAAATCAATGAGACAAAACAGTAATTTTTCATACTACGAAGTTTGAAAATCAAAACCAGTGGGAATTCATGTTGAAAAACAGTGATTTCTTATGACCCGATGTAGAAAACAAAAACTCTCAATTGGTGAGATTGATATAAATTGGAAACCATAACATTTTCAAGAATGTTCCGTGGCTTCGGGGAAAGAAGCAAGGATCGTGATCACAAACAATCATGTTCGACGCTGGTAACGATAAAAGTTTTTTTTCTCGGTTATTATAACGCTAGGAAAAATTACTGGTATTTCCCATCAGTTTGTAATCATATGTCAAGTATATCCCTCGCTCACTGACAAAAATCAGTAATTTTTAATGATACATTTCTCTCAGTGTAGGGGAGACCGGGGCTATCTGTCTACGGCGGCTATATGTCACAGTACAGATATCTCAGCAATATACATATATCTGTGGCTCCCGTTCTAAGGAGATATTTGAGTATCTATAAATGACACATTCACCAACTTTTGCTGTTCCGTGACGCTCTGATCGTACGTAATACGTGATTGAATCATTAGCAGGGTTGGGTAGGTATCATACTTGACGTATAATACGTAGTGAATGTTACGTATCATACCATATAATAAACTGTATAGGAGTTTGATACGTATCATACATCATCAGATGTATCAATCAACCTAACCTTCAAATACACTCTTCCTGATTCACCCTTTACAAACAAATCAACTGCAAGAAGGTAATTGTTAATGCTTCTTCTGCAATATGAGCAATAAAGGGGGAAGAAAAAGACACGGTTTATGGGAGGAATATGGTTTCAAGAAAATCAAAGATGAAAAAGGAAACCCTGCTGTTTATTGTGAAATTTGTCGAACCACTTTGAAAAATTCCGCACAAACCAGATTGATTCAGCACAGGTATGTTTGAAGATATAATCCTCTTTCTTCATGTACATTCAAGTATAATAATTGTTAATTTTCCACAATACATAGGCGTAACTGTCAAACAACTGACAAATTAAATCAAATGACCGAAGATGACCATACTGATCAAAGTTCATTATCAGGAAAATCAGCAAACTTATCTGATACAATTATTCTTGATTATCCTTCTGATGATATGGTAAGTTAGTGAGAATACTCCATTCCGTTGCGTTTTTAAATAATTCTTTCAAATGATATTTTATTCAATACAGACTATTCCTTTAACAAGCACTGGAATAGATGAAAATGAGGGCAGCGTACTGATTGATATATCCAATCATTTTCAGGTAGCGCGTGAGAAACAAAATGGTATGATTCAATCATTGGATCCCAATTTCATACAAGATTAAAGAGAGAAAATAAGAATGCAGGGAAAAAGCAATTGAAAACACAAAAGATAACTGCATTCTCTGATGTCGTCACCAATAAAGATACGGAAAGGATTAAGGAAGACCTTTCAAAATTTCTTGCAAATTTCAAAATATCATTTTCAGCAGTTGAATCTCCACATTTGAAAAATTTGTTGAAAACATTGAGACCTGCTTATCGTGTACCAAGTAAAGAAGAACTTGCAAATACATGGTTACAAAAAGTTGCACACGAGTACGAAATTTCTCAAATAAATTCTGCACACTCTTCCAGTGTTTTGTTAATAAGTGAACAAAAAGACTGCTATTCTTCCATTGATGAAAAAAATATTGTCAGCCTTGTTTATTCAGGAGACAGAAACATCTTTTTTGAACAAAATCAGGAAATTCTTCCAAAAAAAAATATTCATTATGAATTTGAAAATTTCCTGTTAAGATCTGTAATAAATGCTGAAGAAAAATTCCAAACCGAATTATATGCCGTTGTCAGTGATTTAGATGTTGATTTTGATCATTTGAAAAATAATTCTGGTTCTGATATGCAGTTATCTGGAGAACATAAAATATGGTACATCAAATCAAATTCAATTTATATCAAATCCATGCAAAATACATTGATTGATATCGAGAAATTCATGATAATTGATAAAATTAATATTGTACAACATCAATTCATGAACACGGAATTGCAAGAGGAATTAAATAAGCGTGGGCACATTGTTACAATGTATAATGAATATGATAATTGGGATACGTATCTTTGCACCCTTGCATCTTACACGAATAATCTCGAAATCATGCGCAAAATCATGCTGCAAAAAACATTTTCAATCAAGCCGGAGGTTAAAAATTTATTAGTAGATGATGAACTGACTTTAAGAGTACAAAACGCTTTAGCCGTCTCTCTTAATATGCATGAACTGATGGAGCAATTGAATAACATGAAATGTACTATTGCCGATTCAGTAGAATATTGTCTACAATTTTTCAACGATTTGAAATGCTATCCTGAATATTGAAGTGGAATAAAAAATATGGTACAGTGTATTTTAGAACCATTATCTTTAGCAGCTAATGAACTTCATCCTTCTTATATGGGTCATTTATTCATTGATCAAGCAGAATACAGTGCAACTGTACAAACTTTTTTTATAAGAAACTTGAATGGAAAAGGGTTATCAGATTTGGATCAGTACAGAAAAAAACAAGGCATTTTTAAAGATTTATTTACAAGAGAACTGACTCCATCTACTTTTTGGAACAGTGCAACGTCAATACATCCCGATCTTGGTCATTTGGCAATAAAATTATTGAAAATTTTAGCAAATTCAAGTATTGATGTCGTGAACAATGAATACACTTTATCTAGAGAAGATGATGTGAAATTGAAATGTCTACGTTATCAATTACAACTTGATGACATCTTGATGACCGAAAAAATATCCATCTAAATAATAATTTCATTGGAATTAATGTTGAAAATTACATATATGTGTAGAAGTACGGAAGTTGCAATTCGATATTAATAAGGATTTGATTCAACTGAAAGAGAAAGATTCAAGAATTTTGTTTTGATTTCATATTTCATTTTTTCATTCAGTGTTTGAAGAGTTGATACAGTATAAATGTTATTTCTATCGATAATTGAAGAATTTCAACTAGTTTTAGGAATATTTGAAAAATTTCTGCACTATTTTCGCAGAAACTACGTTTGCAGAAATTTTGCGCCTTAACATTTTTTAATGTGGTATATGAGAACGGAATTTTCGCAAAAAATTGGATCCATATAATAGAGGTTCTACTGTATTTGAAGTAGAATTACTGTTTGCAATTGAGAATTAATATAAGAAAAAGGCTGCAAGTTTTTTCTATATAATATTTTATGAATGTATGTATATTCAATTCTTCTTCCAAAAACTTCACGAGTTCCCAAAGATGGTTAAATTACATTGATATACGGAGAGAATTTTGTAGTATAGATTACTACAATTATTTTGTGTCGCTGGACTATACTGACACTCTGATTAAAATCACCTAACGTTCATTTAGAAATACTTTGCATGCATCCATTTTTACAATTGAGAAGTTGTAAGCCTCCTTTGGTTTGTTTCTAATTTGACCATAACCTATTATAATTTCAATTATCATCATAGCAATCTTCCTCTACTACAAAATTCTCTCCATGTAGTATCAACCAAAATCCTGTACAATGATATGTAAAATATAAGAAATGATATATATAATTTCGAGTTTTATGAGAATTGTACTGATATTTTCAATTTTTCATGTGTTGAAAAAACTCGAACAAAAATCTGTAGTTGAATGTAAGTAAATTCATCTCGTTAGACTGTAAGCATTTTTGCAAAGCAATTTATTTTCTAATTGATGTTCTCAAATCTATTTATGTTCACTCTTAATTGAGCGAAAATTTATGTGATATCAAATAAATGTATCCCAAAGTATCAAAATAGAATATTAATATTCCAACGTGCATGTCGGATCACAGATTCTCAAGGAGTAATATATATCTATTAACTTTTGTGAGCATTCTCCTCCCAGCCGATTAGGTATACAATTATGCACATAAGCCCAATTAAGAAACAAACGTTCTATTTGAGCAGTAGAGGCTGGTATTTTCATCAACTTTAGAGCTGATTTGGATAAACTTGGGCAGTGATACTTCGCACTTTCCCAGAAGGTTATTGGAGTATCAAATTTTTTTTCCAAAAGAGCAGCAAATATACCTCGTCTATGCATATAATCTTCTAACTCTCTTTTGCCAGCTTCATCTAAATTATTCGTTGGAAAACTTGGTGCTAAAGAATTTTTCATTACTAGCAAATTACTTCCCTTGATGAAAAGGATGGAGTAGATTTGCGGCCAAGCCTAAAGGTTTGATCACTTTTTGAAGTCTACTTGTCAAAATTTGATCGTAATTGGCATTATTAGTTGGAATTTCCAATTTTAACCACAATTCCATAGCCTTTCCTAGGTTGCAATTTAGCATTTGATACTCGTTGATTAACTGACAAATTGAATCAAATATCACTAAAAAATCAATGAGCTGCTCTTCAAACTCATTATTGTGAATGAGATCAATAATATCCTTTTCAAATGTATATTTTTCTTCTTTTGAAATTGATCTCATTGGTTCTAAATTTTGCAATAAACAAGCAAATGAGTCGCGATAACTGCACCAACGAGTTTCACAAGCAAGTTTTACTTTTTTACCGTGATGTTTGATTAATTCACTTTCTAGTGCGGGATTTTGGAATACTTCCAAAACTTTATGGACCATCTCAGCGTATTTTTTTTCAACCAAAGACTTGGCCAATGAATTTTCACCATAGCTATTACATGTGCTGTGCCATATTGAGATTCCTTTGCCCATACACATCATACTTGAAGCATTATCGGAAACGACTGCAATCAAATTAGTATGGTATTCTTCACGAGCAACATCAATTGCATCTTCCACTACTTTTTTTAATTCTAGACCTGTTTCACTAACGCTTGTCAGATCATATGATTGAGGATATTGTGGATACTCATTGGCATTATGAATAGTACAAACAACAAGTTTGGTATTAGCAGTACTATTTTTCCATCCGTCGATGAGCAAAACACTGTCAGTATCTTTTGAAATTTCTAACCGTTTTTTTTCTACATTTTGGTGTACCTTATCTCATATTGCACCAGAGAGAGTTTTTCTGGTTGGAGGTTTATAGGGTGGATTTAAGATAGCTAAGAATTTTTTAAAGTATGTAGATTCTACAACATTAAAAGGGATATTGCACGCGGAAAAAAATGTTCCTGAAGCTTCATCAATCAAGTTTGTTGAAACGTCAGGAAATTTCTGCCCCGTGGAGTTTGTTGAACAATGCTGTGTAGACTCTACCTGCGAATGATTGAATTGAATGATATGACATTTCCAGATGAAAATATTCGAAATTAGTTTTATCGTACTGATGAAAATATAATATAATCTAAAAATAAATAATAAACTATATTCTCACTTCTTCAACAGTATCGTGGCATGTTTTTCTTTTCCTGGAGGGGTTTTCGCCATTATATGGAGCACTTGTTTCACTGAGGTCCGTACAGACACTTCTACGGAAAATTATTGAATGTTTTCAATTTCGGTATTCTTTGTGGCAAAAATGAACGTTAATCTATTAATCACAATTACGAACATCCAGCGTAACTCCATAAACTCCATGAGAAATAATATATAAAGAATTATTCACTTTTTTTCAAATAATATGAAATTCTAGAATCACTATTTGTTTCATTTTCTTTTGAAATTATAAATATCATGATATATATTCAGAAAAAACTGCGAGAATAAATACTCACATATGAGATTTTAACCTCTTCATTCCACTATTTTGCAGAGTTTTTCAACATTTCAAACATACTGCAATAGTTTTTTCATTTTCTGTTCTTATTTCAAAGTTTGATTTATAATTATACATAATCCCATTCGCACTCATAATAGAGAAAATAGTTGATTTAATAGATTATATGTTTGAATTCTCAAAAAATCATCCCTAGTACATATTTTTGTTTGAAGGTTATGTTCGTAATTGATATGTTCAATACGTATGTTACGTATGATACCTAGTTTAATACATGTATCATACGTATGATACGTATCAATGTAGTGAATCTCTGGTGACGCGTCAATACCCAACCCTGATCATTAGTGAAGATTTTATTGGACTCTTTAAATGTCAGAAAAATTACTCCTACAACAGTATTTTTATTGCAATCAAAGTGAATAATCCACAATATTATCGTTCAATGGGAACTTATCAGATGTGTGAGTGATGAAATTCCAATTCCGCCCGACCCGTAATTTGCAACATGCCAAGATCTCAAAAACATGATCGGGGCTATCTGTCTCCCTTCCGAAAAAAATAAGAAAGAGCTTCTAATGTGAAGAAACAAAATGAATAACTCGAAGGAAAAAGGAGACTGACCAAATTGATGATACAACAGGTTCAAAAACAATCCGGTCCCACCAGAAGCTGGACAAAACGTAGGAATCAACTCGACGTAGGAATCTTGCCAGAAAATCAAAAGAAAACATTCACCGTTACTATGAATGTGATGAATAAACATTTACATCAATATTTCATAATAATAATGGATGAAATCTTCAAGAAACATGAGAATTAATATGAATAATGTGTTTTTTTATCATGTGGACAGATGGCCCCCATGTATGGGGTCATTTGTCTACGTTGACTTTTCTACTTTGAAAATTCAAATCTTCGAAACATTGAGAGATCGAAAATTCTAACATTTTTTTTTTTAATAGAAGGTTGGAAGATTACATCATGAAAATTTCAGATGAATATTCTCATTAATCTTTGAGCAAATTTGAAGAAAGTCTCAATTGTAGACAGATAGCCCCGGTCTCCCCTAACTGCAATGAGAACCCATCATTTAGAATGGGTCAGTTCAGAGGTATGCAAACCCTTTCATGATACTTGAATGATTTATTTTAATTTTGATACATATATTGTGGAAAAGTGTCATGTCATTGTGTACAGAATAAGTTCTTGGTTGTTTTAATCTCTTTCTATCGCGTCAGCTTTCTTATCATTCTTGCTGGTAGTACTATGGTAACGGATAAAAACAACTGAACTGCAGGAACTTTGAATTTTTTTCCTGTTTTGATTAACCGCATCTGTACTGATTGATTTTCTAACTCACTTGTTCAATCTTTCAACAGAAAAAGGCATCTTTCAAAAGATGTACGTGGGAATTTGGAAGCAGAAACGTTCAAATCCATCGACGATTTCCATGAGGGTCACGCTGATGTTTTGGATGAAATACAGATGAATGAATCGGTGGAGTATGAGGAAGTTATAGAAATTGTAGAAGTGATAGATTCGATTCCTCAAGCACTGGAAATCACTGAGATTCATGAGGTAAGTAATGACATCTCATATCAAGAAATTATAGTCACATACAATTCAGGAGCATGCGGGAAAAGTCAGTGAAATTCCCTCATTACCTCATATCAATGTGAATAATCAAAACACACAAGATAAGTCGGATCATCAAGGCGTGTCAAGTGACTTGAATCCTCCCTTGTTCATTAAAAACTCTTCGCCTTCAAATAATGGAATTGGAAAAAGTGGGGTATCAGATAAATGTGGAGGAAATAGAAAGAGCTTGCCCAATTATATTACCCTTCCAAACCGGTGTATTGTGAATATGGCTCACTTCTGGAGTGAAATGCATCATGAATTTGACGCTCATTGTAATAATTCGTCATGCACAATTGAGAATATTACATTTGAGAGATATTATCAACAGGGATTGAGAATTCATTTCTTTTTCAAGTGTCAAAAATGTGACGCAGAATTCCGAATTGATTCTGAACCGAAAAATTCTGATGTAATGAGCATTAACACTTGTGCTGTAGCAGCATCAATAACAACTGGACTTGGTCATTATCAGATGGAGGAATTATTTACAACAATGGATATTCATTTCATGAGAAACAAAACTTACATGGAACATCGATCGGAAGTGTTGAATAAATTTCTTGTTTGTGCAGAAGAAAAGTTAAAAATTGCGGGAGAAATGGAAAAACAAATGGCTATTGAAAGGGGAGATGTTATAAATGGTGTACCGTTCATCCCCGTAACGGCTAATGGATCTCGGATGAAAAGATCCTATACAGGAGGGAGCCGTGATTCTCCATCAGGGATGGGTGCCATCATAGGTTACTATTCACAAAAAGTATTGTTATATGGAATTCGCGATAAGCGTTGCTCTGTTTGTGATAGAGCCGCAAGCGTAGGGACACCACCAAAATCACATTCATGTTTCAAAAACTTTGATTCATCCAAGAGTTCCAGTGCGATGAAAACGGATATCATCGTTGAAGGTTTCAAGTCAAGTTTGGACATGCACGGATTAGTCTATAAGACTCTCATCGCTGATGGAGACAGTAATGTTTATCAAGCTGTGTTAGATAGTCATCCATACAGAGATCTTAACATCATTGTGGATAAGGTGGAATGTACCAACCATCTTTTACGTAAATTATGTAGGAAGATCAAACAAGCTTCTGAATTGAAAGGGAAAGGCATTGTAGAAAAAGTTGGAGAGTTACGCCAAGCATTGAACAAAAGTATATTCACATTCCGTAAATCCATTAAAGATTTGGTAACTCAGCGAACAGGAGAAGCAGGAAGTATTGAAGAAAAAGCTGAAAGATTGAAGACTGATATAGAACATCTACCAGATCATGTCTTTGGTGATCATGAACAGTGTGATAATGAGATATTTTAACGCGGGAAGAACTGTGAATGGGAAGCGGATCAAGAGGAGCGAAATCTGGTACCAACGTTAAAGCAATGGGGTGCGTATTACAAAGTACAGGAAGCTTGTGGATATATTGCTTGTCATTCAAAGAGTTCATTATATAGGATGACCAATAATTCTGTAGAATGCCTTAATAATGTAGTATGCCGAACAATTGGCCGAAAAGAATAAATTTTGGTTTGAGAGATTCATACAATACGAGATGCGCAGCGTCTGTAATTCAATATAATTCAAAACAATTGTTATGTAGAGTCTTTGAAAGTGAATCACAAAATGTACCCGAACTCGTTACGAAGATGGAGCAAACGCGTGAAGGAAGATTATCCAGGAATAGTAAGTATAAATCTACAAAAGGAAGAAAAGTGAGATCAAAAGTACCTAAGGGTGATGAGTTTTATGGAATCAAAGCCAGAAAGCCCGACTTGCATGTCAAGCATTTCAAGGATGCAAAGAACAGGTTTATCAAAAAATTACACGAAGATCAAATTAACCGAGCTCAAATTGAAAATGATACAAAAGCTAAGGAGCAGTCAGGTATTTGGAGAGCCTTGGTTAAAAATATGTTGCCAACACAGTATTTTGGAGATGTGTGTCGTATGAGAAGTACAACCTTGTGTGCAAAAACTGTACACATGAGATTCTATATGCGAGATCCGTAGATTTGTGTGTGGAAACAGATGTTCGTAATAATAAAAACGCAGTATTAAAGCATTGAGAACAGGAAAAGCATATTACAATTTATAAATGTGGTTCATTCGTCGATCGTGAACACTGTTTTTTATGTGCAACTCCAGACGGACTTATTGATGACGATGGAGTTATCATAGTGAAGTTTCTGAAGGCAGCTGAAGGGTTGACGCCTCTTGAAGCGATACAGAAAAATACACAATTGAAAAATTTATTCGAAGATGAGGGTCTAGAACTGAATGAAAAGCATAAATTTTATCATGAAATACAAGGGGTCTTACATATCAGTGAAAAAAGGTACTGTGTATTTGAATTTGTACGCCAAATGGGATAGTAGATGTAGAAGTATCGAAAGATGATGAATTCTGGGATAGTATTGTTCCACTTCTGAGACGATTCTACTATGAATGTTTATTACCAGAAATCATTGACGGTCGTCATCCCAGAAGCATGAAAATAAGAGAGGCCTCATACATACTGGAAGCTCGAGAGAAGGAATTAAGTAACAAGTGTGTTGAATTGGGTTCCAGTCAGAAGAAATTTGAAATGAATGAAAAACCAAACACAGAATCTGTAGATTCTTCTGAAATAGAATAGATCATCAATTTTCACGGATGCATGAGAAAGATGAAAAAGATGAGAAACCATCCAAATATTTATTCAACATGTGCTCAATATGCCCATAACATATTGGAAAATCAAGTATTTGGATACCATTTTTATAACCTACAATACTTGATATGCCCAAAAAATGGAGAGTTGAGTAAACGAGAATATTGAAATTTTCGAAGATACTCAAACGAATGGAGACATACAAGGAACCATTCAATTCAACTCATAGAACAGTATTTGACATGCCCATTATGTGTTGGAGAATCAAGTATTTGAATGCCAATTGTGTAGTTACCAAATGCTTGATATGCCCAATGAATGGAGAGTGAAGTGTTCGGAATTCTTAACAGAATCATCCATTCTTAGGAATGCATGGCCAAGGAAGAAAGACGACCATCTAGATATTTGTTCAATATGTGTGTGATATGCACATAACACGTTGGAAAAATCAAATATTCCAATACCAGTCCTGTGACCAATAAATGTTTAATAAATGCAACACGCTAGTAACACAGCATTCGTACAGCGTGCTGAGAATATTCATGGCACATGCATAGGGCATCCAATGAGCTAAGAAGATTCGCAGAACATGCCATCAACATTCGTGTGTTACTTGGACACGTCGAGAATCGAATGCTTGAAGTTCTCTTATGAACATAAAATTCTTCGCGGAATTGGAATGAAAGGACAGCGGTTCGTATCGCTATTTGCTTTTTATCAATTTTGAATTACTTGATAAAGTTAAACAAATTTTCAGAGCAAAACGTATATTCAAAGTTTTTCAGATGATATTGGATCGTATGGATGTACAGGTTATTCATTTACTGTATAATGTTCATACATGATGAAATGCATCACGTACTCTGGAAACAATGCTCCTCTCCCTGCTGCAAAACGGCTTATGTGACTAAGTTTTGAACTGCTGATATTGATTTGAATTTCAGGTGACAGAAAGAACGGAGAATTAATACAGTATTCTTTGCTATACATTCTATGATCATTGTATGGACAATCAGTGAACTCGGTTACATGTATGTGACATCAAAATCATTTGCCGAGAAACGAATTACGTAACACGAAAATAAAGTGTGAGTTACAACCCGTACAGCACACCTCCGTGGCCTCCACGGAGAAGAAAGGTGGATCATCCACGTGAGTTACGGAGATGCGACGTAGACTGAAGGTGGCAGAACGTAGAGGCAACGTGGAGGCGACGGAGAAATGTCCGCCCCTCGAAACGTCGCCACCACGTGGAAGAATGGTGGATGGAAGATCGACACTACGGAGAAGCAACGTTGACGAAACAATAATATTTGGCAAGGTGGCGCCACATGTACCGATTGATTCATGTTGCTCCCACGCGAAAATGTGATTCAAAATCCACGTTATATCCACGCGAAGTGGATATTCTGGAGCCAACGTTTAAATTACTGGCTCACATTATGAATAAAAATTTGAAATTTCATTGAATAATTGCAATTGCAGCATTCGTTGGATTTGATTTAGATGAAAACAAGATGAATATAAAAATAGTTACGGTTCAATGAGGAATGAATAAAAATGCGCTGAAAGTGGATGGTAAATGAATTTATTTTCATTTTGAAATTTAACAACATTAGGAAAATACATTTTCATAGTGGATTTGATAGATGGATCCTGAAAGTATCACTTCATGGCCTATTGCAAATTTTTGCAGGGCCGAGGAAAACGTCTCAAAGGTGTGTGTTAAAATTTGGTCTTTTTGGAAAGATCAAATTATTGAGTTTTACTTTTTTGTTCTTGATAACGCCTGTATACGTACAAATAAGTATAATTTCCTTGATATAAAATTGAATGGATACATCTCTGAAGATAATACGCAAAAAGAACGTTTCAAAAATAATTGTTTATTAAAAAAAACGAGCGAATTTGTCTCCCAACTGGGGCCGATTTTAAGGGGATACAAGCGTACCATCCGAGTACACATTTTGTTCAAAAGATTTCTCTGATGTGAATTCATCGAACTGTCTAAAATTCTCAGGAAATGATCTTTGATACCTCACGAATTGCGGTAGATCGCCGGAATTCCAAATTTTGTGAAAGATTGTCTCTCCTCAGTCGGTAAAAGAGAACTATTTTTCGAAATTTGGAATTCAGATGACGTAATCCAAACTGTAAGGTATCAAAGATTATACCCTGAAAATCTAAGGCTGTTCAATGAATTCAGACAAATTTTGCAGACAGAATGTTTACTCGGATGGTATACTGGTATCTCCTGAAGCTCAGGTGTGAGGATGTTGATAACTTAGAAATTTCTATCAAATCGAAACGTTACATGGTTCTGATTAGAAAATCCTAGTGAGCCTCTGAACTCTCATGCAACTGAATTTCACATTCGAATGAATAAGAGGTTGAATAAAATTTTCTAATCAGAGGGACTCTTTGGTTGATGTGTCTGAGAATGATATTATTCAATGCATTATAAGATGATGTATTGAATTCACATTTGATAATCCATTGTCACATGATTATTCAATTGAGACAGAGATTTGAAGATCTCTTTCGATGTCAAATGATTTCCAAGAAAATTTCGATATGATAGAAACATTTTTATGTAACCATAGATGTGAAAGTAATTTGAATGCTCTCACATCTCTACATGTGACGTCAAATCCCTAAGGAAACATATACGTCTCAGAAAGAATTTAGTTCCATTGTACATCCATTCATGTTCAGGGACTGTAGGATGGAACATCTAATTTCCGGACGCTGAATGTACCTCTATTAGGGTGGACGGTAAAAACGATTATTTGTTTTTTTTTTTCTCTACTTCATCGCGATAGCTCAGTTGCTTTGCGTTGAGGTGAGAAAAACGCGAGAGAAAAGTTCAGATTAAACAAGATTATCAATAAGCGCATCGCGCCTGGAGTTGGAAAAACGGGTATATCTCGATATATCAGTTTATGGTCAGTTTTTCATAATTACTGAGCTGACCACGATCAAAATACCATAAGTTTTTATATTGAGTTTCGGGTATAAGGAACACAGAGAAGAATCGAAAACTGTCATTTTATTTCATGGGATATATTTATTATACATGAGTTGATATATTGTATTAGACCCTCAAAGTACACACATCATTCTACGCTTTCAGTTTGATCTATTATTCATTTTTCAATTCGGATGAGAAAATTTACAGATTCACGTAGCGTGCAAGAAAATTCACGAGCATTTGGATTGATTACTTACACAAGAGCCAGAATGAAATCAGTTTTTGAAAAGAAAAAATGATATGTTCTCAAGTGGTTGGTGCGAATTCACACCTGTGTGTATTTGAAGGATTGAATAAAATGGCAGTCTCTGATTTTTTTTGTGTTCCTCATACGCCAAACGCTACATACGAACTTGTAATATTTTGACCGTTGTCAGCTACGCGATTATGAGAAATTGACAACAAACTGATATGTCAAGATTTAGCCGTTTGTCAAACTGCGAGTGCAATGCGCTAACTGAAGATATTGTTTGATTTAGAATTCTTCTCAACACGATAAAAGGAAACTTTTCTGAGATATTGCGATCGAAAAAATGAAAAATTGTTCCTTCAGCCCACCCCGACCTCTATCAAACATTTTTCGGCCCTTCGTGTTCTCTTGGGAGAATCACTTGTTCTGCATGAATAATTCCTAGGATGGATGTCTCAGTTTTGAGAAGAATGTAGAATAAATTCACTTTATCACGACGAGAATACTCAAATACAAAAGCAAGTCACCCCAGAGATTCATAGAAGTAACTGTCGCGGTAGGGTCCAGTAAAGCCGAATACTTTTAATCCCGAAGGTGAATAATACCAAATATATTAATGCCGAATAGAAATAAGGCCGGATAACTACTATGAGTTTATTACCCAACCACCAAGCACATCAAAAGTTCCTTAAGCTTATTCGGGTCTACTTCTATTCGGTATTATTGAATCCGGCATTACTAACCTTCGGGATTGAAATCATTCGGCATTACTGGACCCTACCACTGTCGGGCCAGTGATGCGAAACAGCAAGTTTTACCTCCTCCATCCAGCCCCATCAATATCAAAATTTCACCCACACGATGAAGCAGCCGATGAAAGGAATTTAATTGTCTGGAGGAGAAATGGCTTGATGAAGGGGCAAAAGTTGGAGTTTCTTTCATCCCTGTTGCGCGTCCGAAACCATTGGAAGAATGTAGATGGAAGATACTTTTTACTCTGATCTTTATGTCGCGCACGAGAGTCGCTTCCAGGATTCTTCGAAGGTGAGATTGCATGTCATTGCCGTAAATCACTGTAATTTGAAAATCAACTGCAATTTGATATTTTTTGGTTGATTGAATTTATGTATATACTGGTACGTATGTATCATTGCGCTTATGAAGAAGAACCAACGGGAGAACAGTATGGAAATCAAATTTCATAATATAATATTATCACTAATTATTATCAGTATAACTATCTTCTTCGCTTTGATCGGTGCTTCTATTATCGTCGTCTTCTGACCCTTCTTCGCTTGAGTCGATCAATTGCCTTGTATCCTCGTTGACACTCCTCTTGCTATTCTTCTTCAAGGTATTACTTATGCGTTTATTGGCATCCTTAAACCACTGTTGCATTTTCTTGTGGATGACGGTTCGTTTGCTATCCTTGATTGTGGCTAAAATTGCATCTGGAATGAAAAACATTCGTTAGGATAACTAGTTACAGTGTGTGTAAATATTTCTTCCATTAGATCACTCCACCTGTTTACAACGGAATAACTCAACGAATATTGAATCCATACAACATTCGTAAATGTGTCGAATAAGGGTTTCCCACCCTGGTATCACAAGCCGCGATATCAAGGTAACCATACATATAAAAGGTATGTATAGATTTTATCCATATTATTCCTTACACCGAAACTAAGTTAAAACCATTGTAGGGCCATAATTTAAGCATGGTGAAGGTTTCATACTATGATCCATGATATTTCGGTCATGTTCTTCTCTTCCCCAATATAGTTCCCCCGAACAAATTGAACTGAAACTGATATAGGAACAGCATCACCTTGCCAACAACTGTGTGAAGAATTCCACCCCAATCGGGAAATTACAATGGAAGTGATTCGCGTAAGGAGCGCAATTTGCGCAAGACACCCTAATACTTCATTCCAAAGTGTGATACTTCACCCTTTTCATTCTGTTTCCTTCTATTCGGGTGAATCTTATGTGAAACAATTATCACCACATGAATCAATTCAAAGTTTCACGGCATCCACATCGTCCCAAAATAAAGTCGCAACGTTTTAGAAGGATTGACAAATATGATCGATTCCGGAAAACCTTCTTCCAATTTACGTTCAGTCAATCGATTTGGATCAAACTTAGAAACACCACTAAGGCATAGGATGAATTTTAGTGGTAACTAATCACCGGGAGAAGAGATATTCGTATTCACAAAGATATTCGTTCTACTTCACATTCCCTCTTGCTCCTCCTACTTTTCTTAATGAATCAAACTTATCCCTGGTCGAACGACCGCATCGAATTCTCACTGAACCAATGGATTCCTATTGATTTCGATGCAGAAACATAATTTCAACCCATAAGCAAGAAAATGAAATGAATGGGTTCGAATTGTGTTTCTGAATCGGACTCAACAGGAGTCAATCGGGCCAGTAGGAGTTTTCAATCAGTGATGTGGGACCGCTTCCATCTCTGTCCACAATTGTGATAGGATCCCATATGGATCGGATGATTGCAACGAAAAACGTATGAACAATCATAAAAATGTTGACAGACAAACGGATACAAAAGTAGATCACTTCCTCAAGCTCTGACACTCATCTTGGTGTGAGAAACTTTGATTTCTGGCATCAAGAAATTTTTCGATCTTCCGTCCAATTATCAAGCCTTCTCTCTAACGAGGAAGCAATACCTCCCGAATATCCTACATGATACACAAAAACTTCATAGTAACAGTGATTAGCTTCATCCCCCCTCATTCTTTCCGTTGTGCCAGCCAGAATAATAACAGCTGCCACTACTTATTGACTACAATAGCGAGAATTTGTAAAACTAAAGCTGAAGTGAAATTCAGAGCTTCGGGGTATCTCATCAATTTTTCGCAATCATTATTGGAAATTCGGAGTCACGCACAAGTACAGTCTTGCTACACTTTGAGGGAACTTTTGAGGACTTGTCGATACTTTTGACAAAGTTTTGTCGGATTTTCAACTGACTCCTGAGAAACTTTTGATGTACTTCTGACAGGCTTTGAACAAAATTTGAATGGATTTTCGGGACTTCCGATGAACTTGTGACAGATGCTCAGTCAACTTCTGAAGTACATCAAAAGTCTGTCGGAAATTCGTCAGGAGCCTTCAAAAGTTTGGCAGAGATCATTCGGAAGTTCGGGAGAAGCGCATCAGAAGTCCCGACAGGTCTTCAAAAGTCCTGAAGTGTAACAAAACTCTCAGACCTTTGACTCACTTTAAGTTGAGGTTCGACTTTCAGAATGAATTGCGGTAGTGCTGTTGCACTTTGAGAACACTTTTGAGGAATTGTCGATACTTTTGACGAATTTTTGTCGGACTTTCAAACGACTCTTGACGAAATTCACACGAACCTCGAATGGATTTTTGGGACTTTCGATGAACTTTCAACGGATACTCAATCAACTTTTGAAGTACATCGAAAGTCCGTCGGAAGTTCGGCAAGAGTCTCGACAGGGCTTCAAAAGTTCTCTGCGAGTGTAACAAAGTTCCCAGATCTTTGACTCGAGTCGACTTGTGGAATGAATTATGGTACATAATTCTCTAACAATTCAAAAGGACTTCTGTGGACCTGTCAATACTTTTCAGAATTTTTGTCGGACTTTCAAACGACTCTTCACGAACTTTTGACGGACTTTTGATGTACTTCTAACAGACTTTTGACGGACTTTTCGTGTACTTCTGACAGACTCAAGTCAAACTTCTGAAGCTTTTTGCCGGACTTTTGAATGACGCATGGTGAACTTATGATGGACTTGAGACTTACTTAGGAAGTTGCCTGCACATCCGTTAAAAGTTCGCGAAAAGTCTATTAATAGTTCATCGAGAATTCATTCAAAGTTGGTCCAAAGTTTGTCAGAAAGACATCAAAATTCCGTCAAAAGTTCGTCAAGAGGTAAGTCAAAGATCTGGGATTTTTGTTACACTTCAGGAGTTTTGAACACCTGTCGGGACTTCTGACGCACTTCTCCTGGACTTTCGAATGATCTCTGCCAAACTTTCGACGGACTTCTGATGGACTTTCGCCGGAATTTTGGTTTACTTCTGACAGACTTTCGATGTACCTCAAAAGTTGACTGAGCATCCGTCACAAGGTCATCGGAAGTCCCAAAAATCCATTCAAAGTTCGTCCAAAGTCTGTCAGAACTACATCAAAAGTTCCTCAGGAGTCAGTTAAAAATCCGACGAAACTTTGTCAAAAGTATTGAAGAGTCCTCAAAAGTTCACTCAAAGTGTAACATGACTGTACTTTTGCGTGACTTGGATTTTTCAATAATTATTGCAAAAAATTGATAAAATCCCCCGAGGCTCTGAATTTCACTTCCGCTTCAGTTTTGATCAATAATCATAGTCTCTTGATTCTATATTCGAATCGACAAGCGATGTTATGTTCCAAAGTCTGGCATCGTCCTGTAAGCTGCATTTTTTCTGACTCATCCGGTACTCCCATCGCGTGATCCCGCACTTATGCCAAACGTGGAACAGTACTTCCTTGATTCAATGCCTCACTTTTTTAAACCAATGCCGTATCTTTTTCCTTCACTCGGGCTGAATTGAAAAAAAATGTTTTTCGATGAACTCTATTTCACAATATATCCGTTGACTGAATTATTGTAAATCTCTCGTATCATATTTTACTTTGCCTCCAACTATGAAAAAAAATCATTGAAGTACATTTTTCAGGATATTCTTGCCTGTGATGCTAGCACCACAATAATAAATATCATTTTTGCTCTGCAAATGTGCAAGGTCCCAAACTCAATGAAATTAAGTTTAATTTTAGGAGTGCTCATTTCTTAAGATGGAAAAGCAAATGGAAGAGTGCCCCGTTAATATTTCGAAAGTTCAATTTTAAGGACCATTCCAGTAAGTGCATTCTATGGATATGTTTAGAATGTCTGTTTGGCATTTATTTTCAAAACAGTACCATCCACGCGTTTCATGTACGAATACCAAATAGCTTGAGAATGTGTGAAGAGGTTTTTAAACATTTGGGAACTGCTGGCATCCTGATGAGCCATCAACGACCCAATGATAAAAGCTCGTAAATGGCTCTCCAGAGCGCAATTGATTATGTTTTCTACCGTACCTGTAATCATTTTTATGATGTTGAGTGATGAAGCTGCTTTTTTCTTTTTATTTCTACCCTCCCAACAGTATTCCGCAGCAACCTCGTTACTGAATATTTCTTTCAAAATGGTATAAACCGATGGACCATCATTGATACCACCGAACGACTGCAAATAACTTTGCTGCAAGTAAATCACTTATGTTTATCATCTTCATGTCTTTCCATACTTTGTTACCATTCAATCAAACCCTTCTCTACCACACTCCACAGGCCTCACATTTTCATCACATTGGGGTGATTTCAACGTCAACGAAATGAATTGTTATAAAAATTAATGTATTGAATATTTCCACTTCTCAATTCCTTCAGAACTTATTTGGAATGTACTCTGGAGGACCTTGTAGGGTCTACAGCCAAAAATCGAATTCTACACGGAGAGAAGAATCGTAGTTATTTACTCCAACGTCTTCACAATGATTTGACTCCTATGACTTGGCAACGAAAACTGAATTCAAAATAAATGAAAGAAAATCATCAACACTGACGCGCATCTATAGGGCGAAATTGTGAATGTCGACAACCGTCGATGTAAACAAAGACGGTCTTCGAGCATACAACGACCCAACATTAGCGTAAAACGACCCTACGCTTGAAGCGGCCTGATCTCCCTAGTGAAAGTGGGGTTACTTTAGTACGATCCTTCTTTCCGTGTAATATATGAAAAAAAATTAAGTGTAAAATGAACACTGCCAATTGGTACATAGCTTTCTCGTTATTGTTGAAAAAAACGTGGTGAAAATTTCAATCCATCGGATAACAGAAAACGAAGACATGCTCGGTCGCCAAATCACGATTTTCGATAACATGTTTTCTTTCCCTCTCCTGTTTTTCTCAGAGAATCAAGTTGAAATCCATATGGCACTGCGATCCACACGGCATAAAGCTGTGGTGAAAACTTAATGAAGATTGGATGAAAGGAACGGAAGTTGTCCGCATGACAAGAATGTTTTAAAAATTTTCAGATTTTGTTTCGAAGCTCAGTGCTTACCATTCTCTTCCCCCCATTGCGATTTGTTTGAAATTTACACCGTACAACTGACCCCCCGTTAACTGGTTATGCCGCAATTTGCATGGCATTCGGATGATATCGAAATGGGGAAGGCATGGTTTGAAAATTTTCCACAGTTCGCAATCGATGGGGTTAAAATCAGGGACTGAAACCTAAATCATCAAGGGTTAGGGTTCGGGTTGAGGTTATTAAAAATCTGCAATCTGGGTTAAAGTTACGGTTAAGGTTGATTGCCTCCCCGTGGATGATTGCGGGTCTTCCAGGGGGATATTCATGATACCTGTCCTTGATATCCTTTTTATCCATCCCTGGTAGTATCTGCTTCCTTTACGTGGTGGGGAGGATAAGTATCTCAGAGTTGGGTCTTTTTTTTTTGAGTGGAATAAACTACTCAAGAGAAAGAATACAAACTGAGAGAAACGAAATCATCCTAATGCCAGAAACATCGGCAAAATCAAACGGAAGGAAAGCAAGGGGAAACTACCTTCCTTGACATGTTTCAATACTTCCCGAGGAAATGAAACCTTTTTCCTAACCTGGAATATTATGTAACAAAAACAAACAAACAAATTAATAAATACATGATGGCGCTCTCTCGGGTAAAATATTCCGGAGGTAAACTAGTCTCCCGTTCGGATCTCCGGGTGGAGGCTGCTCGAGGAAGCTTCATCAGCAAGGAACGAAAACCGAAGAATAGGATAGGGAAAAGAAACAACATTCTTCGAGTCGGAGCGTGGAATGTTAGATCACTGAGGCAAGCGGGAAAATTAGAAAATTTGAAATTAGAAATGAATAGGTTGAATATAGACGTAATGGGGATTAGCGAAATGAGATGGCCACAAGAGGGCGATTTCTGGAGTGGGGATTATAGAATAATTCATACAGGATCAAAGAACGGTCAAGCAGGTGTAGGAATTGTAATGCATAAAAGAGTAGGAAATAGAATAGAAAATTATTTGCAACATAATGAACGTGTGATGATGGTTAGAATCAGAACAAAACCGGTAGACACAGTCATAGTCCAAGTATACATGCCCACATCTGCATATTCGGAGGAAGATATTGAAAAAACGTACGAAGAAATAGAAGAAGTGATAGAATATGTAAAGGGAGAAGAGAATTTGATAGTGATGGGGATTGGAATGCGGTAGTAGGACAAGGAAAGAGGACAACATTATAGGAGATTTCGCGTTAGGGAGGAGGAACGATAGAGGACAACGTTTAGTCGAATTTTGTGAAAATCATAAGATGGTTATCACAAACACTTTATTCGAAAATCATCCAAGAAGAATCTACACTTGGAAAATGCCAGGAGATACAGCAAGATACCAAATTGATTACATATTAGTGAAACAAAGATTTAGAAACCAAGTGAAAAACTGTAAAACTTATCCCGGTGCAGATATAGATAGTGATCACAATATGTTGATGATGAAATGTTCTCTGAAATTCAAATCTCTGAAGAAGAAAAGGAAAATGCAGAAAAGATGGAATTTGAAGAACCTCAAGCAAAAACAAACACATGAGGCATTCGAGAAAATGTTGGATGAAAAATTGGGAGATCAAAAAGAGAAAGACTTGGGAATAGAGAGGAGATGGACAAAGATGAAGGGGAATATAAGAGAATGTGCGGATAAGATTTTGAAGAATGATGGAGTAGAAGCTAAAAACCCATGGATAACGGGAGAAATTTTAGAATTGATGAATGAAAGAAGAAAATACAAGAATAATGATAGCCAAGAAGGCCAGCAAAGATACAAATCATTGAGAAATAAAATAATAAGAGAATCAAGGAAAGCAAAAGAACAGTGGTTAGAAGAGAAATGTCAGGAAATAGAAATAAGATTGCATTTAGGAAAAATAGATGAAGCATATAGGATTATTAAAAGATTTTTCGGACAAATGAAATCTAGAAGCAATAAGGTTAGAAACTCTCTAGGACGACAATTGATAAAAAGGGAAGAGAAAATAGAACAGTGGATCAATCATTTGGAAGACTTGTATAGAGGAAACGATGATATAGCACTATTAGAGAAGGAGGAGGATGTAGATGAGGAAGAATTGGGAGATTCGATATTGAGATCAGAATTCGACAAGGCTTTGAAAGAATTGAAAAATAATAAAGCGCCAGGCATAGATGGCATAAGTGCGGACCTTATAAAAGCCTCCAGTGAAGGAACTCGCGACGCACTGTTTGAATTGATTAGAGATATGTACGAAAAAGGAGAAGTACCGGAAGATTTCCAAAAGAATAAAATTGTCGCTATCCCGAAAAACAAGGGGCAGACAAATGCGAGAACTACAGAACGATCAGTTTAACTTCACATGCTTCGAAAATACTGACCAAAATTATATACAGGAGGATGGAAAATAAAATAGAGAGTAGATTGGCAGAGGATCAGTTTGGTTTTAGAAAAAATAAGGGAACGCGAGAAGCAATCTTAGCACTCAGGGCAGTAATAGAGAAAAGGATAGCGCTGAAGAAATCTGTGTACATAGGTTTTGTAGATATACAAAAGGCTTTCGATAATGTGGACTGGGAGAAGATGTTTGCGATCCTGAAGAAGGTGGGAATAAATTATAAAGATAGAAGAATAATATACGAATTATATAAGAATCAAAGTGCAATAATAGACATAGAGGGTCAGGACGGGGAAGCACAAATAAGAAGAGGGGTGAGACAAGGATGCTCATTATCGCCACTGATGTTCAATTTATATATAGAAGAAGCAATGAACGAAGTGAAGGAGGAAATTCAATCGAAATTACAGATTCAGGGAGAAAATATAAGTATGTTGAGATTCGCGGATGACATAGCTATATTGGCCACGAGTAGTACTGAGTTAGAAAATATTCTCAACACCATGAGAACAATATTATTGGAAAACTATTGTATGAATATAAATAAAGACAAAACAAAATTCATGATGTGTACAGCAGCGAAAACAGCTAGAAGAACGAGAATCAAAATAGATACCGAGACAATTGAACAGGTGAAAGAATTCAAATATCTAGGAAGCATAATTACAGAGAACGGCAAAAGCGAAAGAGATATAAGAGCAAGAATAGCACAAGGGAAACAGGCTTTTTATCAAAAGAGACAGTTATTATGCTCAAAAAATATAAGCTTGGAAGTAAGGAAGAAATTCTTGAAAAGTTACGTTTGGAGCACAGCATTATATGGTTGCGAAACTTGGACAATGGGGAAAACTGATCAACGAAGACTTGAAGCTTTTGAAATGTGGTGTTATAGGAGGATGCTCAGAATAAAATGGATAGACAAAGTCAAAAATGAAGAAGTACTCGAGCAGATAAATGAAGAAAGAAATCTTTTGAAACACATCGTGAAAAGGAGAAGCAATCTTATAGGACACACATTACGGCATGAGGGTTTATTGAAAACAATATTGGAAGGGAAAATGAATGGTAAAACTGGTAAAGGTAGACCTAGAGCAAGTTATATGAAACAAATCGTACAAGACAAGGGATGTAGTAGATATGTAGAAATTAAACGTTTGGCGGATAATAGACAGGGGTGGAGGGTTTCATCAAACCAGTCGTAAGACTGATTACTTCATGATGATGAAGGTTGATTGAAAGATTCTTTAATGGTTTGGGTTGGGGTTGATGTGTTTTCAAAAGTTTAGGGTTAAGGTTATAAGGGTTTTCCAATCAATGACAGTTCCAGGTTAAATTGTATCCAAATCAGTGACTCCAGTAGTTCCCTGGTGAAAATGAAGCGTGCGTAAAGCGAGGATGACCGCTAAATTACTCTTCCCAAGTTTTCCATCTTTTTCTGGCGGTTTGCTTGGAGAAAAATATGAAACTTGAGAAGAGTAATTTGGCGGTCATCCTCGCTTTACGTACGCTTCATTTTTACCAGGGTTGTACTGAATAATTAGCCACTTATGAAATCAATTACTGATTCAGTAATGAGCAAGGACTGAAACCCAAATCATTGAAGGTAAGGGTTCAGGTGGAGGTTACTGAAAATCTGTGATTTGGGTTGAAGTTGCAGTTGAGGTCAATTGAAAGAGTTTTGAATTGTTTGGGTTGAGGTTAATGAATTTTCGGAATGT